>BGNK01007042.1:6875-21051 GCA_003297005.1 Symbiodinium sp. clade A Y106
GGCAGCTACCTCACCACTATGGTCGCTGTGGAGAAGGTCAAGGAAGTGTCTGGGGACTTCGAGGTGGATGCAGCCCCAGCCCCGACGGCGGCTCCAGGAGAACGGCACCGTATCCGCGGGAAGACGTCTATGGCCATTGCGAAGTTCGAGGAGGAGCTAGAGAGGCTGTGCAAGCTAGACCCTCAATGGGAGGAGCATCTCATTCAGGACGAGGAGCTTGCTGAGGCCTTCCTGGAAAAGGACGACGTTTCGGCCGAGGCGGTGGAGGAACTCTTGGATGGTTTGTGGCTCAGTGAGATGATGGTTCCGAATCGCCGTTCCAAAGCATTTGGTGGGCCAATGGTTTCTGCACATGTGGCAGAAATGTTTCGACATGGAGGAGTGGTGGGTGCCACGAACTTTGCACGACAGAGGCCAGCTTTGACAAGGTTCTTGGTGAAGGCTATCAAAAAGCAGATCCCTCCCGGAACTTCTTTCACTACNATGTTTCGACATGGAGGAGTGGTGGGTGCCACGAACTTTGCACGACAGAGGCCAGCTTTGACAAGGTTCTTGGTGAAGGCTATCAAAAAGCAGATCCCTCCCGGAACTTCTTTCACTACAATAGCCCTCAACTTCAACAACCCTATGCAATGCCATCGTGACAGCAACAACAAGCCTGGGGAGAAGGCCTTTCTGATGGGCTTTGGCAATTACGCGGGCGGCGATCTTTGGTGTCACGACGAGGATGCTGGGCAAGGGGTGGTGTGGAAAAAGTTTCGAGGACAATGGCTGCCTGGACGGGCCTACAACACCTACCACAATCTGGTTGCTTTCGATCCATGTCGACTCCATCAGCCACTACGCAGGGAGGGCAATCGCATCACCCTCAGCGCCTACACTGTTAACTGCTACAGCAACTGCTCCCAAGCAAATTTTGCTCTACTACAAGCGCTGGGTTTTCCCCTTCCGCAAGATGGTGTTCGGGCGTCGCCCGAAGGAGGAGAGATTGCGGGTCGGGTCGTGGAAGTTACAAAGTGCTTGGGTCGTTCAAAAGCTGCTTTGAGGACGATNCTTCGTTTTCGGATGCTAAGTGCTCTGGGACGTGTGTTGGGAAGTGTCCGGTTCCGGGGGAGGATCAGACCTTGGAATCTCCTCAAGTTGCTGGCGGTGATGGTCATGGTGGTCAGAAGCCTTCAGGTGCAGAGAGCATACCACTTGGAGATGGTCTGGTTCCGGGGGAGGATCAGACATTGGAATCTCCTCAAGTTGCTGGCGGTGATGGTAGTGGTCTTTTTCAGCATAAGGATCAGACGTTGGAATCTCCTCAAGTTGCTGGCGGTGATGGTTGTGGGTTCTTTCAGTGTAGTTGCAAGGGCTACGAGGTGGACCCATCGTTGTGTACCTGCAGGGTGGTTGAAGGAGTTCAAGAAGGTGGCCCTCAAGAGTCACTCGGTGGTGATCTTGCTCTCGGAGAAGGTGATGGCGAGTTTGAGCCATTCGACTCCACAGGAGATGCTTGGTGTTGTGAGGAATGGGGCGCTTGCGGACCACCTGAGATCGCCCGCCTGGATGCGATGTGTGTGGAAGACAAGTCTGATTACTGCCTGGTTGGTACTGAGCAGCCTCTCCAGGTGGGCTGGGACCTGTTGGGCGAGTACGTGGATGCGCTTCGGATGGCTGTGGTCCAGGAGGAATATGCCGAAAGAGATCATCTACTACGTCGCGGCGAGGAAGGAGAAGATTGCTCCGGACCTCTTCATCGGTGGCTTCAGGACCGGGCTTCCTTGGAGGGTCTGTTGTGCGATCTTCATCCCACGGAAGAGGCAGAGATGGCCGCCTTACGCAAAGCTGAGGTTCAGTGTGATGAAGATGCTCCTTTGCATACCAAGACGATTCCGAACGAGGTCGTTCGCCGGNAGGCAGAGATGGCCGCCTTACGCAAAGCTGAGGTTCAGTGTGATGAAGATGCTCCTTTGCATACCAAGACGATTCCGAACGAGGTCGTTCGCCGGGAAATTCAGAGATGGGTTCCGAGTATGGCCGAGGAGTACGAGGCACTGGTCCGTGAGAATGATGCGGTGGATCCATTCCCGGAGGAGACTCTGGAGACTTGGAAGCAGGAGGGCAAGGAGTTCGACCTGGTACCGGGAAAGACGGTGCACACGATCAAGGCTTTCACGGGTCGCTTGAAGACGCGAGCGGTGATCTGCGGCAATTTCCTGGGACAGTGCTTCACGAAGGATCAGAAGTACGCCTCTGGGGCAGACAGTGTGCTTATCCGTTTGGTGCTTCGCGAATGTGCTCTTCGGCACTGGCACTTGTGTGTGATTGACGTGCGCACAGCTTTCTTGCTTGCCCCACTACTCTTCCAGGAGGAGCGTCCTACTCTGGTGTTGGTCCCGAAGATGTTCCTGATGGGTGGAGTGTGCAAGGAGACTGTGTGGAGGGTTAAGCGAGCCCTCTATGGGATGGTCACCTCTCCAAAGTCCTGGGAAGTCTACCGGAACAAGACCATGTCGGCTATGAAAGGAAGGGTGAAGGACGGTGAGATCACTTTGGTTCCATCGGAGGTGGATGGGAGCCTGTGGTATGCCATGGTTGGTCAGCGGCGTGTTGGTCTGGTGGTCTGCTACGTGGACGATCTTCTGATTGCCGGCGAGAAGGACGCTGCGGCAGAAGTTGCGGCGATGTTTCGTCGTACTTGGAAGTGCACNATGGTTGGTCAGCGGCGTGTTGGTCTGGTGGTCTGCTACGTGGACGATCTTCTGATTGCCGGCGAGAAGGACGCTGCGGCAGAAGTTGCGGCGATGTTTCGTCGTACTTGGAAGTGCACAGAGCCTCAGTGGGATGATGTTTCCTTCAACGGGTTCGAGATCAAGAGGACAGAGGAGGGCCTTCTTCTCACCCAGGACAGCTATATCAAGGACCTCTTGGAGCGCTACAAGCACGTGGACGGCTACGAGGAGGTTCCGGCTCCCTTGCAAGTGAAGGCGGAGGATTTCGACCTCAAGGACTCTGAGCAAGCCTCAGAGTACATTCGGGCAGCCCAGGTGATGGCGGGAGAGATTCAGTGGCCGGCTGGAAGATGCCGACCGGAGCTGATGTATGCCACCAACCTGCTCTCCCAGGCTATTTCGAGATGCCCGAAGGAGGCTGTGTATCGCGGCCATTTGGTGAGATACCTGAAGAGGTACCCGAAAGGTGGTCTGTGGTATCCTGCATGTCATGTGCGGGATCAAGAGGCCAGACGGTCTTGTGAAGGTGGAGCAGCTGATGGCTGAAGTTGCTTTGGGAAGGGCGTCAGATCATAAGATGGTCACCAAGGTGATTTACTCCGACAGTCAGGCGGCGCTATCCGTTTGTCGCTGCAGCGCGGGCTCGTGGAGAACCCGGCACCTCCGGATTCGTGGCGGGTTAGTTCGTGAACTGGACCAGAGCGACTGGGACTCCTACCACATTGAAGGAGCGGTCATGACAGCAGACGTTGGAACGAAGGCACTAGGGAGCGATCGCTTCAACATGTTGGTTGATCGAATGAGGATGTCGCAGACCCGCTGCTCCTCGGAAGAAGCGCGCAGTGCCAGGACCCTGTCCTCAGCTGGCGAAGCGTTTGGTGCTGATTCTGTGTGTTGCGACTTTGGTGGATAGAGTCGAAGCGGCCGATGAGCCGACGGACTATGTCTACTACGGCTTCATGACGGGAGTTCTCTTGGCGATCCTCTTTGTGTATGAGTTGGTGAAGTGGTGCGTGCGGGAGCTATGGGCCTGCTGTGCACACCGAACCGGTAGGTCCGAGACCGGTCGTGGTGATTCTCCCTCTTCGAGCTTTTCGGAAGGGGTGAATATGACTGAGTCACTTCGGGCCGGTCAGTGCCGAAGACCCCCGGCACCTCCAGTACCTGAACCTCGGGTCGAGATTGAGAACGACGGGGCTTACAGCTTCAGCTCTTCAAGCGGAGATCGAGATCGATGGGAAATCGACTACGAGCGGAACATTGCGATTCGGCACCATCTTCGACCTCGTCAGCTTCTGTTTGTTCCAGGGCATTGTTCTGGCGGACCTGAACTCAGCTGGTTGACTGGAGAGAGACGAACCTATGCTCGGTTCGCCAATGGCCAGGTCCGCACCGTGACAGACAACTATCTTCGTCTGAAAAAGCCAGCGTTGGCTTTAGCGGATCGAGAGTGGCGTGGTCGGACAGAACTTATGATGCACCCAGAGGTGAAGGCACCTCTAAAAAGCAAGAAGCGCTGAAAGCGCTGGCCTTAGCGAAAAGAACCTTGAGTCTTAAAAGGGGTCGTAAGCACCCCATCTTGAGCAGTGGAGCTGCTCGGACTGTGAAGTCTTTTGTGGCAGCCTCGTTAAGATTCGATTCAGCACGATGCTGAAGGGGGAGTCTGTAGGCTGCAAGACATGTCGGTGCTGCGATCTCGCAGGTTTTCGCAATCAAAAGGGCGCAAGCTCTGCAAAGAATAAGGATTCTACTATAGGGGCCTCAATAATTACCTATTATACTATTTTGGGGGGGTTCTTTATCATATTTATAGCGTAATGGGCCCCAAATCCCTATTCTAATTGGCCCTCAACCCTACAGCACTACGCCCCAAAGCATGAGGCCCGAAACGACCTCAGCCCTAAGATTTCCCTAAACGATCCACCCTCCACCCTAGGCCCTAGGCACTACGCTCAAACACATCCCCAGGGTCCCTTGTCCGAAAGCTTTCAAAACCCTGCTTCTGCTCCTCCCATGCCGGGTCGGGTGCAAGGAGCGAACCGATTCGCTCAAGCGTCGGGGCCATGCTGAGCCGAAGCGGCTGCGGTTGGGTGTAGCGCTTCAGGGCTTTGGGTTTTGGGGGTTCGGGGTTCCGGGTCGAGTCTTGCACCCTTCAGGAGACCCTGCATTTATACTTTATGCAGACTTGCATTGTAGCAGAGGGGTACAGGTCAAGGAACCAGCACATAGGGTGTTAGGGTTCTAAGTTCTAAGGTTTGACCATTCAGAGTTCGGAAGGTGTCTACGCGGCCGTTCTGCAGTCACTAGCGCCACTGCAACCACTGATTTGCAGACCCGGGCTATCCCCAGCGACTATTTGGATCCCTGCTCAAGGATTTTACAGGGAGTTTCACTCTCGCCCCTTGGTTGCAGGACGAAGCAGAGAACCCGCGAATGGACAAGGAGGGCAGTAAGGCTCACAGCACGGAAGAGAAGGTCCGCCTGCCTAGGAGTGTCACTTGGGACCCAGTTTGAAGCTACGGCTCGGCTCTGCCTCCTGTCATACCAACATCGCGAAGATGCATCGCTTCCAAGCAACCTGCAGCTTCCAACCCGGGTGCACTTGGAGGACCAGTGAGCTGTGTGAGTAGTCCAGAAATCCCGTCTTGAATTGCGCAAACCCTTCAAAGTGACCCAAGCCCTAATCGCGTGCTTCAGGGCCTCTCTATTTCGGCATCCCTAGTAGATCTTGGTAGTGCTACTCACTCCCCGCCCTGATTTCAAGCAAGGCTTGGAAGCAGGTTCTGCCGGTCCGAATGTCCCAACTGTGGCCTTCGACAAGACCGACCGCGAAGCCTGAACCTCAATCAACATAGGCTTCCTGGAGTGTTCCCTCCTACTTAGGCTTCCGGGTGTAGGGTTCAGTACAGCTACAAGGTCGTGAGCAGTAGGATAAGGTCTTGGAGCATACAGAAGCACTGTTGCACCTCCTCGAGAGTGCTGGAGATCTCCAGGTTCGAGCCAAAGGCATGCGGCGGAAACACACACTCCGCATTTCCGGCGCTGTGCAGAAAGCCGGCCCTAGTCGTCGCTCCAGGAAGTTAGCATGACCGGTGTTCAAGCTGAACCAGCAGCAGACCGCCACGGTCTAGGTGAAGCTTGTGAACACACGGCTGTCCAACATAACTCTGAATCCTATGCTGACCTGGGCTGCAAGCTACAAGTCCACAGAACCACACACACACATACACACTGTCACCTCGGACAAGCATGAGTAGAGAGCAACTGGAGATGCTTTTTCTTCGTCCTGAGACTTCACACCACCACGCGCTTGAGAACCACGTCCAGGATGATGGTGCCGAGGGTAGAGCCCTGGCCGACACCAATGGAGACTACAATACTTGAAGTTCAAACCTTCAAGACCACGACTTACAAGAACAAGCCAAGATGTGTATGCAAACCTGAAGCTCGAGTGTCGGAGTCGACAGCAAACATCCACTGAGCCTCACCATTCGCGATGCGGACCTTGTTAAAGACGGTGCTGTAGAGTCTCCTGTGGTGGCAAAGTCGGAGGCTGCCAAACATCAAACACTTCGATTCTGGGCCTCACGCCTTCGACGTCACCTCTTGCAGCAAAATGCATTCCGATCTTTTTGCCAAGTCGACTCGAAAGCTGTAACCCAAACAAAGGTGTTAAGCTGAACCTGCCATGCTCCTCTTCATGTCGTCTCGATTGGGAAGAGGCTGCAACTCCTGCCCTGCGGCAACATGTCTTGCCAGAGACTTGCATCAAACTGAATCAAGCTGGGAACTGCTGTTAAGGACGATAGACTGACTACTTCAAGGGCGCAGAAACCAGATGTCAGTTCAGCTACACAAAATCCGGAGCCTGGTCACTGCACCTGACCGCACCTCCTCGCACGATCAATCTGCAATCCCGAACAATGCAACCCCCGAATATCCCAGCATTCTTTTTCCAAGCATCCTTCTTGGTACGCGATGGGCGGTGGAATCATGAAGCGTCGATAGCCTCCCTCCCGCATGCCGCGGATCCCTCACAGGGACATGAGAAGCCTACATGGCCTACACCTTAGCAACAAAATGCTTGATCTATCTAACTGTCTATCTATTCATTCAGGTCAGGCATTATGTGTTGGATCGTTATGGCACTGCATGTCGACCGGGAGCACTTTCGGGCATGCCTCAAACCTCCTGTCAGCCCTAGCAGTCCAAGCAGATCTTCTCGTGAAAGGAAACGTTCTGAGACCTTCGAACCTGTTTCTCCACCTCCCGGCTTCACTACCGAGGCATTGATCAGCCGCATGTTCGTGACAACCAGCAGAGTGGTGACTGCACAAGCAGCCGAGCACTGCTTTGCAGCGCTTCTCACGGCAAGCTTTGGCCCCTGGTCTTCCAAGTGTTGAATCGCGTGCCTTCGTCCAGTCCCGCGATGGTGGATCCGTCGCCCACCTCTGCAGCAGCCGGTGCTTTGCACAACTGCGAGCTGTGTGAGAGAGATGCAAGAAAGAAAAACAGAGAGAGAGAGAGAGAGCGAGAGAGAGAGCGAGAGAGAGAGAGAGCGAGAGAGAGACAGGGAGACAGAGAGACACACACACACACACCAAACACATGCACACACTACACGCACACACACACACAGAGACACAAACTCACAGCATACATTCCAAATCTGTTTTAGTTGTTGGTGCTTTGAGCCTCACCATGTCATTACAGCTTCGGCTGTACATTACTGTATATCCGATCTTCAGATCCTTGAACATCTGAACCTCGGCCACCCGCTCACCCAAACTGTAGAAAACTCCAGGGTCTCCCATACTCCCAGTCGGTTAAAGGGGACCGAGCTAGCAAGATTAAGCAGAGTTCAAATAATTTGATACTGGGAGTCGAAGTCTGAAGTTTGTGTTGGGGTCTGCTGCTTTGCTGCCCAATGCTGCAACTGCTTGTGGGTTATGGAAGATGACAGAGTCTTAAGGCTATCCTTATGGATTGAAATCTAAAACTCATCCACTCTTATCCATCCGTCCGGGTATTGCTCGGCTGCTCACGTCAGGTTCGTTCATCTTCCATCCAAACCCATCGTCCTAGATAAACCGTCGACTCCTGACCTCTTCGCACCGAGAAATGCACACATGGAAGCCTCAGCGTGGGCTCCATATCCTCAACCCCAGAAGCAAACCCCGCAACCCTCGACCCTGTCTGCCTGCATTTCCGAAACCGAAGGCGAAAAGCTAAAACGATCCCCCCACCCCCCGACTCCTGTAAAACCAGACAAAGCCCCTTGTAAAGCCGATGACAACTTGAACCCCTGAAGCGCCCACAAAACACAAGCAGAACCGAGTTTGGCTTGTCAAGGCATGACAACTCCCTAAACCCTAACCCAAATTCCCACGCCGTACGCTCTAAGCTGTGCATAAATTACCCTACACCGTGACCACAAAACCTGAACCTTAAACCCTGATCCCTGAAAGCCTACACCCTCCAGCCCCCAAACAAATCTCTGCACCCTGAAATTGTCGAGCACCCTCAAAAACCTGTCAAATCCCTGCCTTAAACCGGAGCTCGCAGTCTGGATCGTTACAGCGGCCATAGCTCCAGCCCTGCTTGCCTCGCTGAGAAGGCTTTGGGTTTAGGGTTAAGTCTTAGGGTGTTAGGACTTCAAGAGATTTGACTTTTGGGGTTTGAGGGTTTCGGCACGATGTGGTAGCATCCTCCCACACAAACCCTAGCCCTCAGCGAGCGCACTCAAGCTGTCTTGTTGGGCCGTGAACCCAAGGCCTGAAAACCCACACCACCCGGTTTTCGTGTCATTACAAAAGGTTTCATTTTCTTTTCAATTCCATTGTACAGTATTTCAATTTATTTTGGTCGCTAGGAACCCCAATAAGGTAAGCTTAGGATTTTTTTTTGAACGCCTTTTTCCACCTTGCCTGTTGGGTTAGCGGAATCCACATCGTGGAAAGCGTAACTTACACCCGACGAGCTCACTTCTCCCCCATCTCTCGACCCACTTAGGGCTTAGGGTTCGCGGGGGGGGGGGGGTGCACTCTTACACTCGGACTTACCGGGTATAGAGCTTTCCGCAAGGTTTAGAGGTCAGGGCTTAAGGGCTACATGGTTAGCACTGAATCGGGGCTTCCGGGTTTCTGGTTCAGACTGCCACAGGCCTTGAGACTCTGGGCTCCGAGTGACAGAGCTCAGGGGAAACTGAGGCTCTCATGATGACACACTCACAAATTCACAGTATGGACATACAAGCTGTAGGAACCGCCACATCATGCAGCAAATCTAGCAAACGTCAGCCTCGAGGAGCCACACATTCCCACCAAGAGCTTTGGGCCTAAAACCCCTGAAACCGGAATCCCCTTAACCCTAAAACCTGAAACCTAAACCCTTTTGCAACTGATTCTGCCGGGCTGCTGAACAAGCGGCCGGACCATTGAACTCGCACCGTCGAGCCCTTGACCACAAGGTCGAATGAGGTTTATCATAAGGATCCTTACTGTACGGTCTACTTCCTGTAAATGCTACTATGATGGTTACTATAAGGGGTGCTTTTGTCGCGTTCACTTCATGCTCGGGTAAACTCCGACAGGGTTGGCCTTTGACTTTGACACTATATTCATGACACCCTTCAACATCTCATCTGCCAAACATAATGACAACAGTCTGTCGGGCCTGGACTCTTTTGCTAAAACAGCCGGGCCTCGTTGGCTTCCGCTCCTTTGCCTGGGCCGGGCCATCTACTGCAGAAACCTTCTGATCTTGATTACCCAAGCTCTACTCCAAGCTTCGTTCAGCTACTGGAAACATGACGCCAGCAGAAACGACACGTCAAGGGAGTTACCAGAGGCATGTGTTGTGCCAGCAGCTGGGTTTAGGCCTCTGAAACCCGAACATTTGATTGCAGCCTCCAAATCTCTAGATTCCCTAGCCAAAGCAGTGAAAATGCCGAACCCTGAACCCCAAACCCTGAAACCCTCCACCAGCAACTCCTCAAACCCACCCCACTCCTGCCCTACATGAACCCCAAAAAATCGAAACCCTAAACACTAACCCTCCCTGAACCCCAAACCAACCCCGAAACCACCACACCAGTTCCCAGCTCCTTCATCACGCAGGATACCCTAAATCATAAGATTAAGACTCTTCCAATTCAAGGAATATTTCCCCGATTCAATGTTATTGGGCTCTGTGGGGCGCACCTGTGCGTAGCTCGATGAACTTCAACCCGCGACTTCCGAGGGCCTGGGCCGACGTGCTACTGCGACAAGGTTTGGAGTATAGGGGTTTTTGTGTGTAGAGTTTCAAGTTGAAGGTTTAGGGAAAGTTTAGGGATTAGGGAGGTTTAGGGCTTATGCGAAAAGCCGGGAGCTTAATTCTCTCTGGAACAGTTCGGCACTCACACTCTTTCAAGGTTTCCGCTTTGGGGACTCCAGAGCACTGCGGAATTTCAGACAACCGTGCAGGGCTGCTTGGAGTCGACTAGCATTAGTTTTATTGGTAGTCTTAGTATTATTAATGTTATGAATGTGATTGCTATTGTTATTAATATTATTAAGATAAGATCTGCAGTATGAGCCGCCGATGTTCACACCAGAAGTCCCTCTAGGCTATTCGTCGTACTGCCGCAGACCTTCATACTGAAGGCTTAGGTTTCGGATCTTTAGCTCCGAATGCTAATGTTAAGGCCTATGTGACTGAGGATACTTGGCAGAGGATACTTGGGATACTGCCTGCCAGTCATCCGCAGGCGGTCCATCCTCCAGGTCTGTGAGTTTGGCAGGTAACCAAGTAGCTGCAAACCACCCACTCTTTCTTAAACTTTTGCAAACCTTAAACCTCTGAACCCTAAACAGAGGCATGTCAGCTTCCACCTTGAACCAGATGTAATTTGGCTCGATCGCGTCACACCTCCAGAGCCCTGTCAGTACGGTGGGCATTTCAACTCAAAACGATTCGCAAATTTGTCTATACTCTCAAACCCCCATTCTAAATGCTAAGGCGTAGCGTTCAACCCACTTCTAAGATCGACTTCGATTGTTCGCTCAACCAGCTCCTCTGCCGTCGCTGGCAGAGAAAGACCTGACTCGATGTTTTGAATGCAGAGCTAATTAAGGATCCTGCACTGCCTGATGCCGGACTGCGACATGGACATGCGGTTGATGGATCACTCCTCCATAGACCTCCATTCTGAAGCTGAACGAGCACGTGCAGGCTCAGGGGGTCTTTAGTGTTAAGGTGCGAAAAGGATAGGACAGGATTTTGTGCACAGCTTATGGTATGAAAACTATGTGGGGTAAAGTAGGGACCAGAAGTTGGCAAGAAGCCCTCCAGGCGGAATCTGGTACCCTAAACTTAAGCACCTCATGAGAACCCCAAAACATGCGCTCGAAACGCTACTGATTCAGGCAACCCTACGTCCTACCTTGTTCAGACTGGTGCCCTCTTTGCGCTAAGGACCCCTGCCTGCTGCCAGCGCTGCCATCAAAGGCCGACGACACCATGCCGGGGCCGAGAAGGAAGGAGCCTGGCAACCAGGGCTTAACCGAGCCTGTCAAGCACAAAGGCTGTGGCAGAAATCCCTGCCAACCGTTTTTTCGCAAAACATGCTCCCATAATCTCCCATATGTTTATGAGCTTCACCCTTCCGGCATGGGCACGGGGCCCTCAACTTGGCTTCATGATTAGCTTCCTGCTCAGGGCGAATTGAGAAGACATGGTGTTTCGGAAAACGAGCCAAGGCAACAAAAACCTGAGTCTAAAATCCGAACCCCAAACTACTGGAGCGAGGAGTTTAGCTCGGTTCGGCCTACCCCTCCTTGAAACGGAGACTAAGTGAGGGTTCCGGCTTCACAGATTCTACTAGCTGGAACCCGTGAAGCAGTCCTGAAGCAATGTGGGGGCCCGCCGTAATAATTAGAATAGGGTTTTGGGGCATATCATACTATTAATACTTATAACAAGGAACCCCCAAAATAGTAAAAGTAATTATTAAGGGCCCCCATAGCAACCTCAACCGAGCCTCCAAAGCTGCACGAAGCAGCAAGGCTCCCGCTGCTGCGGCCAGGCACCGCACATGCCGATCCATGTTTGCTTGAACTTTGGGATCTCTGGCTTCGTGCTAGGGCCGCTAGGGTTATACTTGAGGAAGTTGCAAGGGTTTCTTGTGGGTCCTGGGACGAGCGGCATGACTCTTTTAGCATCGCCGCATCAGCGACATGGCTAATGCCCCTCTGAGGTCGGAGTCGGGATTTTTGCCGTCTTTTGCGCACTTGGGGATTAAGGGTATTAAGGTGCGCAAGCACATTTTGTAAAGCCGTTACACCGCGTGACCCTGATGTTTGCGAGAACTTCAGCAGACCCCAACTTGGAAAGTTGTCCGTGCTAACCCCCATTTGAGTCTGCACTTGTCTGGCTTCGCTTGAGAATTGATGCTTGGTCGCAACCCTCATGCAAGCCCGCTACGTGCTTGGAGGCTTTCGCACTGCAATCCACAGCCGCCGCATGCTCCCTCCACTGAAGCTGATGCAAGCATGACACCTGTAGAACTGCTATCACGGCAGAGGCCGAACTCGCGAAGTCATGCTCGAACGTCGCACCAGCTTGGCTTCCTGTTCAAGAGTTCAAACCTCGGAGTTGCCGTCAAGAGGGCCAGACCTCTTCGGCCACAGCTAATGGTCTGGGAGAATCGAAATCCCCGAATACACACACCTCAGAGACACACGAGACACGCAGGGTGTCCGAACCCTGCAACCGTGAAGCGACACTCCGGAAAGATGCTGAGATCGGCGCCACCTCATCAAACTCTAAAGTACCTGGCAAATGGCAGAACAAGCAGATGCCACGCCTTTGCCACTGCACGCTCTCTGCAACGTGTTTAAGGACATCAGAATATTGACTCTTTCTGCGTATGCAACAAGCCTTGGAGATTTCAGCAGCCTCGTTTCTATGAGTTCGGCCCCGACCGGATACTTGGCTGAAAGCCCAAAACATCGATGGGGGAGACCGCTCTTGTTGATGTCGATCAGGTCCACCACCTGCCACAAGCTGCAAGCTTCACTGAGCTCCCGACACAGTGCCATAATTTCACCCATCTTTCTATGACAGCTTTCAGCTGCAGCCCCGACACACCAACTTGCCCGCATCCACGCGCGAGGTCTCAGATGCGAGGCCGCATTTTCTAGAAGCCTTGATAAGAGATCCTGTGCTGCTGCGCTTTGCAGGAGCACGTACTTGTAGAGCAATAGAATCAGAAGAGCAAACACACGTGCAAATCCCTTGCTCTGAGTCGTCGACCTCTTTCACACGTGTGCGGACGGGAACTATGCCGACGGCCCCCTTGGGCGGAGTCGATGCTTCAGAACCACTGTCGGGATGGTTGTGGTCTGCGCAAACTACACCACAATCACCACGAAGACGACAACGACTACCACTCCCACCCCTACTCCTACTCCTACTGCCGCTACCGCTGCCGCTGCCGCGACCGCTACCACGACCAATACCCTACCGCCACCGCTACGGCTACCGCTACCGCTAATGCTGCTCCTGCTCCTGCTGCTGCTACTGCCACCGCTGCCAGCTACATCATGGAACTCGGGTGCTATTACAGCCGCTGCTCTAGAAAGGCCCCGATTATACGGTCCATATGGTTGGCTTGCTGCCTGAAGCGTTATGCTTACGCCTCTTGCCATTCACGGCGGCTTTCTGCACGAGCTAGCCTCTTTGGGACTGTGCCTTCTGTAAGCACCCTCGGTCATAGGCTAAAGCACATTCGGGTGTCATTGCAGGGCATGCAGTTTGCAGGAGTTGGTTGAACATTCAAGACCCGGGCTCGGGATGAAGATTTAGGTGTTGGCACTCGCACTCGAGAAGCTCAGGCGAGGGTTCGGGATAGTTGAGAGGACTTTCGGCACATTGGCCCCCCAACCTTCAAAACTAGAGGCTTTTCCTTGAAACACGTGCAAGATCACCGCGCCCAGGACTGTTCGCCATGCCCCGGCAAGTCCGGCCCGGCTTGCGGGTCCCAAAAGCTTGGCTTTGAAGACTTAGCGGACTTAGCGTTTAGTAGTGGTGAAGGGGATATATGTAAGATGGCTGTAGGTTGCAGGCTTCTGAGGAAGACGCTGAGCTACGAAAAGATTCCGTGACCAGAAGCCTCTTGCCGTAGGCATCGCGACGTGATAAGCAGCTTCTGCAGGGGATTTCGTCCTCATGCAGTTGTGTGCAGGGCAATTTGCACCTGCCCATGTCTGTACATCTCAAGAGAGCCGAAGGAAGACAGCAGCCATAGCACTGCGCCCTCACCGGGCAAACAAAAGTGTGTTGTTGCACGGAAGTGTGGAGACAGGCGCCCACAGAACCCGGCAACTCTAACAAAATCTGATCAGGGAAACAAGGTCGGGACTGCATCGCTCCCCGTGTCATTCATGCAGACGTCGATGGAGTTGTTGGGGCCCGGG
>BGNK01007043.1:0-21042 GCA_003297005.1 Symbiodinium sp. clade A Y106
CGCGTTGGTTCGGCGCGATGCACAAGAGGCACCTGCGTCTTGATCCTACGCTGCATCCGTTGCTGACAGCGACTTCGCCGTGCAGCGCCGCTTGCGAGATGCATCCTGGCAGGTGTTCGGAGTCAGAGTTTCAGGGAGTCGTATCACTAGTCTGTACTAGAGGGATTTGGGTCAACACGCATCCCGAAGACAGACACGACGCGCACCCGGCAACAACCTCGGTGCCGGTCCTCTCGCTGTTGCGCGTACAGCGCCGAGGTCTTCAGGGCCGACTTCCTNTCAACACGCATCCCGAAGACAGACACGACGCGCACCCGGCAACAACCTCGGTGCCGGTCCTCTCGCTGTTGCGCGTACAGCGCCGAGGTCTTCAGGGCCGACTTCCTCGAGCGGTCCGGAGCAAGGGCACTGCACGGACTCCGAGGCAGGGCACTCTCGGATTGCGAATGCCGTCGACGGCCTGGCCCATCGTCCACGGGGACATCCGACAGTGTGTCTTCTTCCTCCTCCGCCTGCGGCGTTGTGTACTTGTCTTAACTTAGCTGAGAAGCAGCGGAAATGCCGCGTCGTCCATCAACATCACCTCCATCATCATCCTCATCGTCATGCTCGTTGATAACATCTTCGTCGTCAGCGTCACCATTATCCGCAGCATCAACATTATCATCGTCGTCCTCAANATCATCATCCTCATCGTCATGCTCGTTGATAACATCTTCGTCGTCAGCGTCACCATTATCCGCAGCATCAACATTATCATCGTCGTCCTCAACGTGGTCGTCCTCAATTTCAATTTCATTGTCATCATCAACATCATCCGCATCGTCGACGTCACCGGTAGCATCGTCAATCAGCGGAAAATAAAACCGCGTCGTTCATCAACACCGCCCACATCATCCTCATCGTCATGCTCGTTGATAACATCCTCGACGTCAGCATCACCATTATCCGTAGCATCAGCATTATCATCGTCCTCCACAACGTCGTCGTCCTCAATTTCAACTTCATTGCCATCATCAACATCGTCCGCGTCATCGGTAGCATCGTCATTGACATGGTCGACAGCATCATCGTCAGTGGCATCTTCAGCGCAACCGAGCACTCGAACCGTGCGGATACACACAGCACATGTAACTTGAACGCTGGCCTCAGGCTCCACGCCATCCGAGCGGACGAAGAGCTCACAGACCCCGGAACGGCCCTGCCATCANCGGATACACACAGCACATGTAACTTGAACGCTGGCCTCAGGCTCCACGCCATCCGAGCGGACGAAGAGCTCACAGACCCCGGAACGGCCCTGCCATCAGATCAGATTCCGTGGTTGGTGCGAGGTGCCATGCTATCTTGCCTCAGCCCGCCCCTGGGTCTCGCCGGTAAACTTATAGCCCCGCGGGAGGCAGGGCATCTGCGGAGTGAGAGCGCGGCCTTGGCAAAAACCTCGAACGGATCCTGCCGCCAGGCACGCTGCGCCTCGTACCACGCTGCTCGCCGGCTCCGCTTCTTTGTTGCTCACACCCCACAT
The DNA here is from genome assembly GCA_003297005.1 of Symbiodinium sp. clade A Y106. NCBI lineage: Eukaryota > Dinophyceae > Suessiales > Symbiodiniaceae > Symbiodinium > Symbiodinium sp. clade A. The sequence continues at coordinate 1,526 of BGNK01007043.1, forward strand.
TCTGTGATACCGAGGCCGCGGCTCTTCCTTGGGCGCGTCCGCGGCGTGGATCAGCCAGTCGTGCAGCAGCACGCCGCCCTGACTGACACTCTTTGCACAGCAGCGACGATGCCGTTGGAACTCGGCCTCATTCTGCTGCATGTGGTAGCAGACCCGCTTCAGTTGGCCGTACAGAAGCCACAGAAGCTCCAAGCGGTGCCGGCCCCGAACCTTGGCGGTGGCTGTCGCATGGAGGCCTCCAATCCGTGTCTGGGCAACGCGCCTCCTTCGCCCACGCAAGCAGTTCCGACATGGTACTGCGCATCGGAGGCAGCATCGTTCTGAGTGCAACAGGCGCCGCGACAGACGTTGAGTTCAACTGATGTCAGTGCCACGTCGCGCGGACGTGCAAGCAAGTGGCTTCGAAGCGACCCGCCCGCATGTGCTACAATGGCTACGGAGAAAAACGGAGCATGATCAAAATCTCCACAGGCAAATCCTCAACGAAAAATGCAACCAACCGAATAAAAAGAAGTGTTGGAAGAACCAAGATAGTTCCTAAAGGAGTTTAAGAACTAAACCCTAAACCCTAAACCCTAAAACCCTAAAATAAACCCTAAGCCCTAAACCCTAAACCCTAAAACCCTAAAACCCTAAATCCCTAAAACCCTAAACCCCAAACCCTAAACCCTGAAACCCTAAACCCTAAAACCCCTAAACCCTAAACCCTTAGGGTTGATGGATTCAGGGTTCAAGGGTGCCGGGTTTGGGTTTTGCCGCTTGGGCCTTAAGAGGTAAGTTTGGGGTATACGGGGTTTAGGGTTTAGGGGTTTAGGGTTTAGGGTTTTAGGGTTTGGGGTATATGGGGTTTAGGATAGCTTTCCGGCTAAGGCCGTCACTGCCCTCAAAGGTTAGTATAAGTGCCGCAAGTTTTTAGAAATGGCTTCGTGTACAGGTTTCCCTTATGTCAACCCTGAAGAACAACTGAACTCTTAAAGGAACCCGACTTTAAGAACACTGGCCGCCAAACTGAGTCCGAAACCCTAAACTTTCGGACAATAAGACCTTTATAGAAACCCTTGGTGGGAACCGAGTGGAAGCATTGAAACCCTTGTAAAGCCGTCTTGACCTGCTATAAGATCCCATCGAACCCTTAAAGGAACCTTTAAAGGAACCCCTTTTTAGAAAGCCCCTAAACGAACCCTTGAAGGAACCTTTAGGGGAACCTTTTTCGAAAAGCCCTGAACGAACCTTTAAAGGAACTCTTGAAAAGAAGCCTTGATTCAGTGCTCTTTTGGAGTCTCTGGGTACCGGGCCTTCTCGCTGAGGGCCTCCACCCGGCTGGCAAGCCGCACCTGACGTAGGGCTTCGGGTTTAGGGTTTCAGGGTTTAGGGGCCAAAGGGTTTCAGGGTTCACTGTTTAGGGTTTCACGGTTTGGGGTTTAGGGTTTAGGGTTTCAGGGTTCCTTTAGAAGCTCCTTTCAGGGTTCGTTTTGAGGGTGTTCGGTTTACATAGACCCAGAGCCCAATAAGGAATGTTATGCTTTAGGGTTCTATTGGGGTTTGTTCAGGATTTGTAGGTGTGTTAAGATTTAGAAGGGTTCCTTTAAGGGCAACTACTCGGGGCTACTACAATGTTACTATACGGGTTGACTCTTTTCAGGGCTATTATAAAAAGTGGAACCGTTTATGGTTCGAGGTTCAGGGTACGCAGAGAGCCCAATAGCCCAATAGCCCTTGATTCAGGAATATCGGGTTTACGGTTTTATGAGGGTTTCAAACGGTTTCATTGGGACCGTAATTAATACATGCCTTAAACACATTGAGGATTAGTGCTTTCTTGAGAATATTCCAGGGTTCTTCAAAGGGCCCTGTAGTTTAGGGTTTAGGGTTTCAGGGTTTCAGGGTTCACGGTTTACGTAGTGATTCACGGTTTAGGGTCTAGGGTTTCAAAGGGCCCTGTAGTGGCTTCTATCAGGGTTCTCTCAAGTACTCGATCGGGGTGTGGGCTTAAGCGTCTAGGGGCTCTTAAACGGATAAGGGCTCTTGCATGAAGCAGAGGTTCTTCAAAGGATAAGGATTCCGTGCTTTCTAGGGCGTTGGGTGGGGGGGCAGGGGGGGGGGGGNGGCAGGGGGGGAAGGGGCAGGGGGCTACGTACCGTAACTATGATAGGATTCAGGGTTTCGGGTTTAGGGCTAAAGCCTTAAGCCGTACACCTTAGCCGGAGCCTACACCCTAAACCCTGAACACAAAATCCAAGGTGATCCCCTGAAGGTTCAGGGTGGGATTCATGAAGAGTTTGAACAAGGTTCTTGGAGGTTTTACAAAAGAAGGCCACAAGGTTTCGAGGATTTCGTAGGTTTCGGGCTAAGGGCTTAGAGTGTAGAGTTTCGAAGCTCTAATTAGCCCCGAACATACTTACATAGGGAACTAAACAACTACGAATGCTACCTTGGGCTCCTTATTAGAACCATGGTAAAATATACCCCAAAAGCCTATTCTCATTATTAAGGCTGCTATGTTAACCAGAAACCCTCAATCTAATCCTCAATCATCCTAAATACCATACAAAGCCCTAAACCCCACACTCCAAACCCTAAACTCTACAACCTGTATCCTAATGCCTAAGCCCTAAACCTATGACCTATAGCTCGAAATTTCGGGAACCTTAAACCCCAATATCCCCAAACCCTTTATAAAGGTCTTAAAGGAACTCCAAATGAAACCCGCAAGGGAATCTTCCCAAACCCGAACCCTGATTAGAGCCGGCGGAACGCTCGTTTAAACCAACCCGAGTTAAACCTACGGCTGATGGACAAAATCCTGCACTACCCATTATAAGGAATATACCATAATTCCCATAGTTTAGGGTCCTTAGGGTCATGCAGGATTTTGTCCATCAACCGTATGAAAACAAACCATGAACTTGTCACAAGAAGGAAACCCAAACTATCCGCAAGTCCTTTCGAGAGGGTCGGCCTTGCCACTCTTTTCCGGCCACACCGGTGGATTGCCTTGAATTTACGGCTTTAGGGCTTTGAGGCTTCTATAATGGTTCTGCAGAGGGGGTCTCGAAGGGTTCTACAACCCCAAACTCTAAACCCTAAACCCTAAACTGGATTTTATAGGGGCTCTGGGAAGCTTCCCGGTTTCAAGGTGGGCTGCCTGTAACTGGGCTTTTAAGTAACCAGGGAGAAGAAAGTGTAAACTTTTAAGGAAAAAAGTATTAAAGTATGGTACTCCAAAGCCCAGTACCCTAAACCCTAAACCCTAAAGCCCTTAACCCCTAAACGTTAAGGCTAGGGCTTAGGGTTTCGAGGTTGCGCTTCGAGGTGTCGCTTCGCAGGGTAAGTCTGCGGTGCAGATGGAGTGCAAGGACTAGGATCAAAACAGGGTCCTTCAAAGGGTTGCTGAAAGGGCTCTATAAGGGATCTATCAGGGTTCTATAATGTAGAGGCCTTCATAATTAGACTAGGCTTCATAGATCTAGGGCCTACTTTAAGGATCATGGGACTTAGTACCTACGCTTATTATCAGGGCAACTATACGCATATTCATGATTGCTTATAACCACCAACTAGAATACTTCTAACCAGACTAGAACCTGTATAGGGTCCCTTTAAGGAGCACGTTAAGGAATCCCAAGTAGAGCCTCCAGGGTATTCGGTGTGGGGCTCCGGTCAGGTTTGGGGCAATAACTAGAAAAAACACGAGAGCCTCGGAGTTGCCCGAGCGGGTCATCTACCGTAGGGGCCTTAACCCTTTGAAGGGGCTAGGGTTTAGGGGCCTTAAGGTTTAGGGTTTAGGGTTTAGGGCCGTTTAGGGGCCTTAAGGTTTAGGGTTTAGGGTTTAGGGCCGTTTAGGGGCCTTAAGGTTTAGGGTTTAGGGTTTAGGGCCATTTAGGGGTTTAGGGTTTAGAGTTTAGGGTTTAGGGTTTAGGGGTTTAGGGTTTAGGGTTTGGGTCATCTACTGCAGGGGCCTTAATGGTTTGAATAGGGCTCCTTTCAAGGGGTCTATAAGGGCTTTTACAAGGATATAAGGTAGGGCCTTTGTAATTTGAATAGGGTTTTGGGGCCCATTATACTATAAGTATAAGCAGGAACCCCCCCCAAAAAAATAGTATTGGTAATTATTTGGTTAGGCCCCTATAGTATGGAATCAAGGGAAGGTTCAATGTTCTTATTTACTGTAGCATACATGCGTTACTTTGCATAAATGACATACACATCACCATCGTGATCACCATCATGTATCATCACAACCTCAAGGCCATCCTATCGTCGTTGCTGGCGCTGGCCTTTCAAGTGTGCCCAGAGAACACGGCTCCTTGTCACGCCCTTTTGAGGGGACTGCTTCAGCTTGGACCCGTACGGTGCCTCCTCCTTCGAGAAGTAGGAAAGAGGCCACACAGCCTTCTGGGGAATCTGATACATCCAGCATGGCTCGGTCGGCGAAGCAAGCGGCTGCAGGAACAGCCCTAGATCGCAGACGCCTAAGCCGCTGCTGTAGAGAAAGTCGCGCCATCCCCAGGAGCTCTCGTGACGATCGCGAGTCGTCTTGGCCGTTGGCTGCGGCTGCGACGACGATGGTGATGATGGTGATGCGGGCGGTGATGCTGACGGTGATGCTGGCACGATTCTCGATGCTATTGATCAGGCTGCTGCCGCTGCTGCTGGCGGTGTTGGCTGCACTGGCTAGGTTTCAAAGTTGCATCGGTTGCTCCTGTTATTTGTGTTGTTCTCGCTGTTGTTGCCGATGGGTTCTGGTGGCGACCATTCAGGTCACTTTGCAATACTCTACAGTTTAAACCTCTCGTCTCCGAAGGAACCAAGTACTAAACCTCCTTTCCTTAACTGGCCCCCAATATACAGATCGCGAATAGCGTCCTTATGAAGGGTAAGGCATTCATGTACCAGGGGTCTTCATTATCAGAGAGATGGTTAATCAAGAACAGGCAACCGACGAAGCCATCCTGTGTCAGCTTGCCGTCGTCGCCCACACCTGCTATCCTGCAAGATCGTGTCTGGAGTCTAGCCACGAGAAACCATGTGCCCTTGTAGCCCCTATATACAGATTTATGAAACCACCCGAGCACCCTATCTACTACCTATTCAGGCCCTAAACCGCTCTCGGAATCCCTGTCGAACCCTTCTAAAACCCTTCTAGAAATCCGCTGCAAAATCCTTCATGATCTAACTGCTAAGGTCTTTTACTACTGAGAGTTCAGCCTTTTCCCTGGCACCTCAAAATGCCAACCACACGGTCAGTTTCAAACACAAAGCTTAGGATTTGGGGCGCTTTAGGATTTACTTTAGGCTCCTAAACCCTAAACCCTAAACCAATTTAGGGCCAGGCTTCATAGGAGGTTCAGGGTTTAAAGGGCTCAGCGAAGTGCAACGGGTAGGAATCAGGCAACGGAATCAACCAGCAAGACTCAGAATAACAAGAAACAGCGGAGCATGGCGGACAGAATGAAGATCTGCAAAGCCAGTTTTCTTGCACGCTCCTATTGGGTTAGAGATCTTTTACTAATAGAGTTAACACGTTTCTGAACTCCAAAACCCGAACCAAAATCCGTCTGTGACTGCATTTGACGGCTCCGTTCTTGAAGAGCCGCTTTACTAAACGTAAAAGCCCTCAACGCCTAAATCGGGCTGCTCGATAAAAGTTTCGCGACACCACGCAGACTCAAGAACCACAGACCCAAGCCAGAACCCGAAGAAAAACTCTCCTTTGCCTCTTGAAGCACCTAACCCTGGGCATCAAAATAGCCCAAAAGCCGTAATAGTATGGTCTTTGGGCCCAAAAGCCTTAATATATGAGTCCTTAGATCCCTAGGGTAAGGGCTTGTTCGGTAGGAACCTGATTAAGAAACCCTGGGCCCATAACCCCCAAACAGTAGGATTCATATAAGGAACTCTAATAAAGGCCCAAGGTTTCTTAATCAGGTTCTACATCAGGGATCCTTCCGAAGGGGGTTGAACCCGAATAAGCACACCAAAGCGTCTTATAGACGCCCTTACAACACCCTAAAAACCCCCTTAAACCCGTTGCAGCAAAATCTTTAACCCTTGCAGCAAGTCCCAAAAACCCGCTTAGAACCCTAAACCCCGAACCCTCAGAGCCCCAAACCCCAAAGCCTAAAAACCCCCTTAGAGCCCTAAACCCTAAAGCATCCTAAACCCTCAAACACCCTGAGAACCCTAAACCCTAAACCCTCAACCCTAAACCCTAAACCCTAAACCCTAAAACCTAAACCCTAAACCCTAAACCCTAAAACCCAAACCCTAAACCCTAAACCCTAAACCCTAAACCCTAAACCCTAAAACCCGAACCCCCTTAACCCTGAACCCTAATCCTCCTAATTAAACCTAGTATAGATCCCTTTAAAGGAACCCTTAGCCGTATAGATCCCTTTAAAGGAAGCCGTCTAGACCCCTTTCAAGGAGCCCTTATAGATCCCTTTAAAGGAAGTCTTATAGATCCCTTTAAAGGAACCCTTATAGATCCCTTTAAAGTTCAAGCCTTCTCAACAAGACTGCGCCTGATGTCGTTGGGGATGTACGCGGCGATCTCCTCGGCAGTCCGCAGAGGTGGCCCTGGCGGATCCTGAGCATTCGTTTAAAAGGGCTTCTATAAGGATCCTCGAGGGTTTAAAGGGATATATAAGGGGGTCCTTTAAAGGGATCTATAAGGGTTCCTTTGCAGGGATCTTCAAGGATACTTAGGGGCTGAGTACCCTAGCCCCAAAAAGGGTAGCCTTTTCAATTATGGTCGGATTATCTAAGACCCGGAAGGTTAAAGGTTACCTACTCAGCTACTAAGTTTAAAAGGGCTTCTAAGGGATCTATATGGGTTTAGGGTTTAGGAAGAGGGCTTCTATACGGGATCTATAGGGGTTTAGGGTTCAGGGTTTAGGGATTAGGGTTTCAGAGTTTAGGGTTTGGGAAAAGGGCGAACGGTCTGGGGTTTGTGGTTTTACATGGGATGTAAATATATGAGGGCTCTATAGCGCCTTATAGGTATGAGGGATCTATAGGGGTTTATTAAAGGGTATGGGGTTTGTGGTGCGCAAAGGGGTTGTAACAGGTGCAGAGTCTATAAGGGCTCTACAAGGGTTTAATCAAAGGGATCTATAAGGATCCTACACGGTGCTATGATCCTGACCCTAAACCCTAAACCTTAAACCGGTGCTTTAGTAAGGTGTCATTTCTATCGGGTTCCTAATGTAGGAACCTGATTAAGAAACCCAGGCCCTATAACCCAAATATATTCGGATTCAGGGTTCATATAAAGAACTCTAATAAAGACCCAGGGTTTCTCATTCAGGTTCCTACAGTATCGGGGCTTTAAATGGGTGGCCCCAGGTTTCTTGGGTGTTCGTGAATCTTCTACAGGGTTTGGGTTATGGTGACTATGTTTAGGGTTTAAGGTTTCGGGTTTAGGGTTTGGGGTGGACGCATTCTGGTGGCTTTGCTGCTTATCTCAATAGCCTTCTAAGGCCAACGGATTGACTTCGAGTCCTGTGCACTGAATTCCAGGCAGGATGCACGGGCATTGAAGGAGCTGTGAACCCTGGGCATAAAAATAGCCCAAAAGCCTTATATAGTTTGGTCTTTGGGCGCAAAAGCCTTAGTATATGAGTCCTTAGATCCCTCGGGGAAGAACAGCTCAAACGCTGTTGTTGAGATGAAGGGCCAACGAGCGACCTCCGCACAGCTTGTCATTGATGCCCTCAAAGAAACTGATAAAGTAGCAACCTGATTAAGAAACCTTGGGCCTTTGTTAGGGTTCCTTATATGAATCCTACTATTTTTGGGGTTATAGGCCCAGGGTTTCTTAGTCAGGTTCCTACATTACTGCGTTCTGGAACATTGTCAAGGCGATGGCTGTACGCATGCGCTGAGAGCGGTTCCTGCCAGGGTTGGGAAGATAAGCATCGCATAGGCAGTCAAGTAGCCGCATGGAGCGTCTGGTGTAACCTTCCTGGGTCATTGAAAGAGCATATTGGTTATCGCGATTAAGGCGATCCACCACGTCCTTACAGCAGCTCGGAAGGCTAGCTGTAACTATCAGTTACCAAATAGATACTTAGCTTGCACTTTGTGATTGAGCACTTAATACATTGGAAGAGGGTTTTGGTGTTAACATCCCGGAATATATACTTACATGGGCGATAAAGGGATTTCAGTACTAGTTGCTCAAATCTTTATGTTAGGAGCTAGGGCTTAGGAACTGTCCAACGGACCCTACTTCGCGATCCCGAATTCCTAGAACCCCCAAACCCCATCCCCAAACCCTCCCCCCCCTGCCCCCGCCCCCCACCCCCAAAACAAGCAACTCAAACGGACACTAACTCCGAAACTTTAGGGTTTAAGGGTTTTTTGAGCTCCTTTTTAATGCCTGCCTTAGGGTTTAAGGTTTAGGGTTTGAGGTTTAGGCTTTAGGGTTTAGGGTAAATTCTGCAGCGGAAACCACATGATGTAGAGCCCTCGTTACAACCCCCCCCTGCTGAGGAAGGCTGGTAGCAGGGATCCGAATATTGACGCCCTGGAACGAAGAAGGCTGGCTGAGCAGGGATCTACACTTGAAGAAAAAGTTGTAAGTTGTACACCCTATGCCATGCATGGGTCTACACTAAATCCCATAGAGTCCGTATAAGCCCTATAAGACGCCATAAACTTTAATTAAGCAGGGATCTACGTTCAATCCGAACAGAACCCGCAGAAACCCCTCTAACTACCTATCGAACCTTTCTGTAAAAAAAAAACCTCAAACTAACCCGTAGTAAGCGTCATGAATCCGAAACCCCTAAACCCTTACACCCGGAAAACACCTAAACCCCTTACCCTCAGGGTCCAAAGGACCCAATAATTAGGTACTTAGGTTTAGGATAGTAGTTATGTAGCTCAATATTTAGGAGAGTATATGATTATTAGGTACTTGGACCCTTAGGGTTAGGCCCCTAAACCTTAAATCCCTCAACCCCTGAAGCCCTAGACCTCTCGCGCCCTCCTTGAGCAGGGATTGACTTCCCTCTGCTGCGGCTGAGCCACCCAGGCACCAAAGTAGACCGGCGAGAAGATCTCACCTAATTAAAACAAGGCCTGAAGAACTGGAATATGTTTTTGGAAGAGGGGGTAATTTATGCTTACAGTATAACTAGAATCAGGAACAAATAGGAGCACGCAGTATTAGCGCAGTGTCGGTGGACTTCGCATTGCTTAGCTCGGGGCTGCTTGGCTTGGAGCTTCAAGGCTTAGGGTTTTGAGATGGGTGTAAGGTCGTGGACCCTGCACACCCGGAATCTTGGGCCACCACCCCTAAACCTGTCCCTAAACCCTGAACATGGCGTAACGAACCCCAGGCGCTCTATGCGCTCGCAAAGTGAAGTCCCAAACCTTCCAACATAAGCCCTAGAAGTGGGTTCTTGTTGATAGAGAAGAGAAACCTAGAGGTTTAGGGTTTAGGGAATCTAAAGGGTCCACATTATATCTTCTTACCACTGTTTTGAAACCAAGTCCCCAAAGCCATAATAAGGATAGTCTTTGTTGGAATCCAATTCCATACTGGTAGTACATATACCCTAAGGGTCCAAGTACCTAATAATCATATACTCTCCTAAATATTGAGCTACATAACTACTATCCTAAACCTAAGTATCTAATTATTGGGTCCTTCTGTTGATGATATAAATCCTGCATCACCTTAAGGACCCTGAACTATGGGAATAATGGTATATTCCTTAATATGGATAATGCAGGATTTATATCATCAACCGTTTGGACCCAAGGGGGACTTAGTCCGGGTTTCTGGCCTTGGGGTTTGGAGTTCTCGGATAAAACCGTGCCATGGGGTATATGGGTGGTTGTCAAAATTATGGTCCCTTTTGGGTCCTTAATATAATACGGCACCTAATTAGGGTACCCCAACAGGGGCCATAATTTTGACAACTACCCATATGAGAATACCACTAACAGCACGGCTAGCCAAGAAACAAACCCTAAGGAACCAAAGTCCTGACGCATAAACCCTCAACCCCTAAACCCCAAAAGATTTTAAAATGCTTCACCCCGAAACCCTAAAAACCCTAAAACCTCTTAACCCCTAAACCCCAGAAACCCTAAACACATCCCAAACCCGATCACCCCAAGATCCAAATCCTGAACAACCTCTAGGTTCCTAATAAGGGTTTAGGGTTTAGGGTTTCCTGAACAACCTATCCGCTTTCCTACTATTTGGTTTGGATAACTGTCTGGCTCTTAGTAGGGAATGGGGGAATGGATTATGGAGACTGTTTTTCTGTATTATATAGGGACTACCATAGGGATCCATTCCCCCATTTCCTGCTCAGCACCAGACAGATAAGGGCTCTAGGGTTGCTTTAAGGGTTTAGGGGTTTGGGGTTTAGGGTTTAGGGTTTGGAGTTTCGGGTTTAGGGTTCAGGGGTACGGATTCCAAAGGGATGTATATTATGGTCCCCTCATAGGGTTTTAAGGTTCCTGTTTCAGGGATCCAAAAGGAATAAGGGCAAAAGGCTCCTACTCAGGAACCTAGTAGACCCTAAACCCTCACCCTACATCCCATGGAGGATCCCTTATAGAAACTCTTAAGGAACCCTTTTTAGAACTCAGGAACCTAATAAGGGCCCTACTCAAGACCTCAGAGCCATCGGCCCGAAACTCAAAAGCCCCGTCGACCCCCCCCAACCCTGAGACACTGCCCGAAACTGAGGTTTAGGGATTAGGGTTTAGGGTTTAGGGATTAGGGTTTAGGGTTTATGGTTTAGGGTTTTAGGCTTAGGGTTCCCGAAACTCCTATAGCCCCACCTTAGCCGAAAAGACCCACCTTTTTGATGGGGTTCCTTATTGCCCTTAGGCTCTGTCTAAGGCCTCACTTTTTAAGGTATTTGGTCTCAAAAACCATACTATGTGAGGCTGTTGGGCTATTTTGAGCCTTAAGGTTATGGTTCTATAAGTTCTATATAAAACACTTGCAGAACGCAGAAAACCCTGTCCCATAAACAACCCCACAGTTGTAAAAGCCATCATCATAAAAAAAAAACTTATAAAGCCTTCATAGCAGCCTACAAAACTCGAAAGCCTAAACCCTAAATCACCCAATCCTAAACCCCTCAACCCTAATCCCTAAAACCCACGAAACCCCTTGCCCTTCTTAGAAAGCCTTATGAAACCCTTCTAGTAGCCCTCAAGGCCTTGGCTGACTTCTGAACCCCTCCAAAAAGTCAAACTTTTAGCTTCCATATTATGGTTCATANTAGAAAGCCTTATGAAACCCTTCTAGTAGCCCTCAAGGCCTTGGCTGACTTCTGAACCCCTCCAAAAAGTCAAACTTTTAGCTTCCATATTATGGTTCATATAGAAACCCAAAAAAATTGAAGTCCTAAGAGCCAGCCAGAAGAACGCCAAGTCTAATAGCCCTCAAGGAACCACCACAAAAACTGCCTAAGCGTCCAAGTATCCCATACTCCGAGACTCTCTCTCAAATACTAACCTACAGAACTACTATCCTAATCCCGCATATCCAGCTATTGGGTCCTTTGGACGCGTGGGGACTTCCCCTTCTACGCACCAAGCGGCCAAGCTCTCGATCTACGCAGAGGCTGACGCCGAAGACCCGGCAGATTTCCACTGCGGTCTCGATGCACCTGGGGTTTAGCTAGAGCTCTGTGTAGGCTCAGCGCATCGGAGTTACGGAGCGTCGAGCATCTCGGGGCCGGATGGCTTACATTGCACTGTAGTCGATGGTGTTCAAGCTTTAAAGTGCTGAGCTTAAGTCTTAAGCTCTCGCATGTGAGGCTTGTGGGCCCATGCTGTAGGTTTTTTTACCCTAAGCCCTAAACCGTAATTCGATGAAGGCTTTTGGGCTTGGGGCATAGCTGCATAGGGCTTCCATCTTAGACTGAGAGTCTCGGGGAGTAGAGGTTCAAAATTCGAGAAGGCTTTTCCCTTCACAACCTTCTACTTTAGGGTTTTAGGGTTTCGGATGGTTTCGGGGTTGAGGGTTCTGAGACACCACGATTAGTGGGAGGTTCTCAAGTTGTCAAATTTTGGAACCCGAACATCGAAATTTTCTGCACGGCACGCCCTGTGCCTAACCTAGAGGGCCATACCCTACTTCCTAGGATATTTAGTTTTATGGTTAGAGAATTAATATTATAGAGCAATAAGTACCAGGAAAAAGGGAGCAGGGTATGACCGTATATGTAGACCCTAAATCCTAAGGTCCTGAACCCAAGCCCGAAGCTAAACCTGAACCATAAACTCAAAGGCTCCATGTACCCATACGGCTGATGGACAAAATCCTGCATTACCTTAAGGACCCTAAACTATGGGAACTATGGTATATTCCTTATTATGGGTCATGCAGGATTTTGACCATCAACAGTATTGTAGGTACTTAGTCCTTAAAGTACATATATATGGACACCACATGGAGTCTTAGGGAAAGCCGCGCCCTCCGGTCCAAGCAGCCCAGCCTGATAAAAGGGGACGAGATAACCATGGAGAACTCGCCGTTGTACCGAGCCAAAAGCTCCTTGCAGGCACCATCGGCTGTCTGGTTCTTAGTAGGGAATGGGGAATGGGTTGTGGGGACTATTGGGGACCTTCAGATCATAGGGATCCATTCCCCCATTCCCTACTAAGCACCAGACAGTGGTCGATGAAGTAATATTTATAAAGGCCTCAAAAAGTAGGACAGGGTTTTTAAGTATAGAATAGTATCATATAGCATAGCAAAAAACACCATATAGTATAGTGTAGGTATAGCTGGATTAAGGAACCCTAAGAAATAGTGATGGCACTCTATCAAGCTTAGGTGGAGGTTTGGGATCCAGCCTAGTGCCCCAACACCTCACTCAAATCATTTAGGACCCTGGGGTAACATTTCCTGCTGATATGTTTTGAAATAGAAGCGGATTTGCGATGATGGTCGTGCCCTCAACAGCCTAAGACCCTACTGCAGACCCAACTCTCTCGTTGGCAAACGGGCTTGAATCAGCCAAAACAAGCCTTCAGAAGGCCTCGTGTTGCCCTTCAGGTCTTCGGCTGTTCATCTTTCAGCCCCAGAGAGACCATCCATTCCAAGGCTTTGCGCCGGCTGTTCAATCCACATTTCATGCTACAACCTTCCAGTGGCAAACCAGTGGCAGTTCGGCTTGTCTAGGAGAATCTCCGTGTGCTGGCGGAGCACATCTGTTTGGCTGTTGACTGCCTGCAACAGGCGGAAGCGAAGCAGGCGGTCCTGGGCGGGCTGGCGCCATAACATGTGGGAGGAACTGGCAAGCAGTTAAAAATCGGACTCTTAACTGTTGTTTTGCCTTCTCCTGTAAGGGAGTCCGAGATAGGGTTTTGGGTCAAAACAGACCAGCAAACCCGAATTGATGGACCGTTGCCGGCGCTCAACGCGGAGCCTGGCCTTCGGAAGCTGAAACCCCTTGCCCCAAGCCTAAACCCTACGAGGCCTTTCCAATGTCCCTAAACCCCTTAAACCTAAAGCCTGAACCCTCAACCCTAACCCCAAAAACCGAAACCCGAAGCCCCTGAACTTCAACCCTGAGCCCTCAACCCTAAAACCCTAGGCCCTAAACCCAAAGTCCCAAAGCCCTTTAAATCTAAACCCAAAGTTCCTTAAACCTAAACCCTGAGCCCTCAACCCCAAAGCCCTGAACCCTAAACCGTGACGAACCGCGGAGAGCTCTTATCGAACCCCTTAAAGAAGCCCTTAAAGGATCCCTTAAAGAAGGAGCCCTTAAAGGATCCCTTAAAGGATCCCTTAAAGGATCCCTTAAAGGAGCCCTTAAAGGATCCCTTAAAGGATCCCTTAAAGAAGCATCCCTTAAAGGATCCCTTAAAGGATCCCTTAAAGTCTACCTCAGAGGATCCTTCGAAGCCCCGGGGTTCGGGGCCTTGCCCACGGCCTTGGCTTGCTTGGTGCCCGCCAGGGTCAGAGGCGGGTCAAACGGATATCGCTTGCCGAGCATGGATCGAAACCTCGGATTTTTCCCGGGGTTTTGTCCCCTTCCTCCCAGGAATCCAAAAAAGGGAACCCTAAACCCTAGGATCCCCCCCCCCCGGGATTTTTGTGTCCCCTTCCTTAAAGGAATCCAAGAAAGGGAAGCCCTAAACCCTAAACCCTGCGGAGGAGGGTCCGTAAATCGTAAAGGAATCCAAGAAAGGGGAACCCTAAACCCTAAACCCTGGGGGAGGAGGGTCCCCTTCCTTAGAGGAATCCCAAAAAAGGCTTTGGGGGGGGTGCCTTAAAGGGCTTCTAGAAGGGCCCCAGTTCCTTTCAAGGGCCTGTAAAGGTCTCCTATAAAAGGGTTCCTTTACTTGGCTGACTTCTGAACCCCTCCTAAAAGTTAAGCTTTTAGCCTCCTTATTATAGTTCATGCATATAGAAACCCAAAAAGTTAGAGTCCTAAGAGCCAACCAGACGAACGCCAAGTTTAAGGGCTCCTTCTAGGGTTCCTTTTCAACCTCAGATTCGAGGGTTAAGGGGCGCCCCTTTAAAGGGCTCCTATAGAGGACTCCTGAAGAGGGCTCCTTTAAGGCTCACGGTTTAAGGAAGGGTTAAGGCTAACGGCTTTGGGTTTAAGGCTAATAGTGGCCTTTGAGGGTTCCTTTGAAGGTGCCGGTCTTAGGGTTTAAGGTTCTAGGGCCTTTCGGGCTTAAGGGTTCAAGATATAAGGGTTTAGGGTCTAGGGGCTTTCAGATTCTGGGCCAGAGTTTTTAAAAACCCTACACCCACGAACTATGGAACTCTGCAATTCCCAAGGGACTAAACCGGCGTCAAACCCTGAAACCCACCCTACACCCTAAACCTTTCCACAAGCCTTAAACCCAAAACTGTGAACCGCAACGCTTCGATACTTATATCCCAGCTGAAACCCTAAAAATATTGAAACCCGAAATCACAATGCCCCATATCTGAAGCCGAGCACCTCAAATTCTAAAAGTCTAAAAACTGCAGGACCCTGAATCTTGAGGTCTTAATCGCGGAATATGGGAGTTTCCGAAAATAGGGGTACCTTAGTTTGGGGTCCTTATAATAAGGATCCTACCATTTAGGGTAGGGTCCCCTATTTTCGGAAACTCCCATATGGGAAGGGTCGCGATCAGGTGGTGCAAACCCGGCCAGGGTATAGGGGTTACGGCTTAGGGCTTGGGGTTGAGGGCTTAGGCTTGAGGGTTTCGGGTTTTAGAGTTTAGGGTTTAGGGTTTAGGGTTAAGGGTTCAGCGGCAGCCGGGACTTTCTGCAACTTTCTCCTGCTAGGGCAATGTTGGAGGAAACTGCGGTGCGAATGGCCTTTAGATCAGGAACGTCCGAGGCCGGTGTGCCTTGCATGCATCAACGCGTCAATGTGTCTTCATCATCGTCGTCGCCGATGTAGAAAGTGGCCGGACATGGACATCGGCACCGTGGCCGTAGGAACCGCCACATCATGCAGCAACTTAGCCAATGTCTGCGGTTTAGAGTTTCGAGCATAGGGCTTCGGGTTTAGAGTTCAGGGTTTAGGGCTTAGGGTTTATCAGGGCTGTCGAAATGTGACTGCCGGTACTTCGGTACTTACTATCATTGCAAAGACCAGCACCATCCCCTCTATCAGTATCACTGTCAGGCTCAGTAACCCTATGAATGCTGTCCTTTCCAATGACTATCACTATCATTCTCACGTCTCATTGTCATGATCATCACCAGTACCGTAGTCATAATCAACAGCATCATGACTATCATGATGACCATCGTTCTGACCTTGATGAGAATGTCATGATGATGGGCATCATTTTGTCATTGTTCTTGCTCTGGGTGAGGTTATGTATTGTTTCTTGCTCAAACAAACCAAAACCGCACTCTAAGTATTGAGGCACCTATATTGCAGTACCGTTTCAATTCCTAGGTTCACTACTCGACGTATATACCCCCAAAACCGTCTTCTTGGTCTTGTTCAAGAAGCAGCCCTGAATCCTAACTCCTAAAACGCTAAACCCCGAATCCCCTGAACCCTATAGCCTATACCAAGCCCAAAACCCCTAAACCCCTAAACTCCTAAAACCCTATATCCTAAACCCCCAATCCGATCCCATAAATCCTACACCCGAAATCCTACACCCCTAGGCCCTAAACCCCTAAACCCTATACCCGTACCCTATGCCCCAAAGACCCTTAAAGGGACGCCCTAAAGGAGCCCTAAGGCAAGACGCCAGGTCTTCGGCGCCGCCTGGTCGGCGCGCTCCCCGTGGCGGACCACGGCGATCCGCAGCACCGACTTCTCCTCGCGCTCGGTTTTTTGGTGTCAAGCCGAGGGGTTTAGGGTTTAGGGGTTTAGGGCATAGGGGTTTAGGGTTTAGAGTGTAAGGTGGACTTCTCCTCGTGCTCGGTTTTTTGAGGGCTTTAGAGCTTTGGGCTTAGGAGTTTTGGGGGCTATGGGGCTATGGGGTGAGTATAGGGTATAGAGTCAGGAAACTAGAAATACTAGTACGAATAATTATCACAAGACGAGTCATAATCAGAACCCCAAACCCTAAACCCTCAAAACCTCCTCTGTATTAAGCAACACACTCAAGATCCCTAGGCCCCATACGTACTTGTCAAGTCCTGGTTGAAGGATCCTGGTAGTTAGTAGGTATGGCTATGTCCTACATAAGGGATCATGGGATGTAACTACGATGTTTATTATCAGGGTATCTGGACTGATAACCCCAACTAACGTCGCTTACCATACTTGCTACATCCCATGATCCTCCAAGGAGCTTGAGTAGGGGTATATAGGCTCAGGGCAGTCGAATTACTAAGCCCCTCCTCCGTAGACCCACCAAACCCGAAACTCAAGCAAGCCAAGCCCTATGCTCCTGAATCCCTTTTAAACTTCTACACGCTTTCCTTTAAAGGCTGAACAATCCGGAAGTCAGGACCTTGCAGCCGGAAGAAAACACGAGAGCAATTCTAAATGCCCAACTTGCAGGACGCCCGATTGCGCAAAAGCCCCAAACCATCCAAAACGCAACATACCTTGAAAACAGCTGTACATCCTAAAACCCCAAACCCTTTACACACGCTGAAGGCCCAATCGCCAAATCTGTTCAACCCAAAAGCCCAAAAGCCCTCAAACCCGATCCAAAACCCTCAATCTTACAGTCAAAACACCTGAAACCAAATCCCAAAACTCCCAAAAAATGTCCCACTCCTTGCACCCCAAGCCCAGTTGTTCAAGGTTGGGGAGGCAGGCAGGACTTGGTGTTTTCGGGCTGGCATGTCACGTACAGCGGGATGCACCTGAAACTGGTAAACCCAAAACCCCAAAACCCCAGCGTACCCTTCAAAAGTGACGTGTGAAACACCAGAGAAGGCCGCATGAGGCCCGAATCTAAACCCTACAACCCGTACAAGCCCGATACCACCCTCAGAGGTGGCCGTAAGGCCCAAAAAGCCCCCAATCCCCCCCTGGCCTAATATAGGGGCCTTAACAATTAGAATAGGGTTCCTTTAGAGGGGTCTATAAGGGTTCTATTGGGGGTACTAAGGGGCCTTAAAAATTAGAACAGGGTTTCGCGGCCCATTATGCTATAATTAAAACAAGGAACCCCAGTTGAGTAGGTATTTATTAAGGCCCCTATAGTAAGTACAACGAACTCTGCAAGCACTGAAAAACATGGGAACTTGTCTAGAAACCCATAGCGATTCCTCAAAAACTGCCCCTGAAGGAACCCTTGCAAAAGAAACGAAGCTAAAGGCCCAAATACAGGGTCTCATATGAATTTAATGGATTTAAGATTAAGTCGGCACAGTAAATAACAGGACTTCCTTACTATGGCACCTTAAATTAAACCCTTAACAAGAACCCAGAAAGTCACTCTTCTCCTCGAGCGTGGGATCGATGTTCGCTGCCTTCGCTGGTGCATTTTAGGGCGTTCCGACTTTTTGGTTTTCGGCCTTAGGATTTAGGGTTTCAGGGCCTTTAGGGTTTAGGGCTTTAGGGCTTTTAACGTCTGGGTTGAGGGCTTTCAGGTTTTCGGGGTTGTAGGGAGGTTTGAAGCTTTAGGGTGTTTAGGGTTTAGGCTTAAGGGCTTTTAAGGTTTTAGGTTATGTTTAAGGCTTGGCTTGCAGAGTTTGCGGTATTAAGGCTTTCTAAGATTTAGGGCTTTAGGGCTGTTAGGGTTTTGGAGTTTAGAACCTTCTTAACTAGGCTTTGCACATAGCTATTACAAGATGTTGTGGGCATTTTTGCAATTTAAATTGTGTTCAGGCTTGCCCCCTAAACTCTAAACCCTAAACCCCTTAACCC
Organism: Symbiodinium sp. clade A Y106; assembly: GCA_003297005.1. NCBI lineage: Eukaryota > Dinophyceae > Suessiales > Symbiodiniaceae > Symbiodinium > Symbiodinium sp. clade A. Next base: position 19,813 of record BGNK01007043.1, read on the forward strand.
GTAAACCCCTCGACCCTAAACCCTAAAGCCTAAACCCAAAACCCTGTTCTAAGGTGTGCAAGCTTAGGCTTCTTTCTGTGTAGGGCTTCAGGCCCGGGGGCGTGGAATGAAACGGCTTCGTTGCCTTGGCTGGGTTCTTGCTAAGGGGTTTAAGCTAAGGTACCATAGTAAAGAAACCGAACTACTGTACTTACTATAGACCCCTTAACCCCTAAACCATTATAGAACCTTTAATGGAACCCTAGATCGTATTTACTATAGACCCTATTGTAGTAACTTAAACTAAATCCCTTAACCCCCTAAACCCTTATAGAACCTTAATGGAACCCTAGATTAGGGTATCTTAAACTAAATTCCTTAAACAAGAACCCAGTCAAGGATTAAACCCTAAACCAAATAAACCCTAAACCCTATAAGCCCTAAGCCCTAAACCCTAAACCCTAAACCGAGCTCTTCGAACAAGAACCCAGTTGCTGGGGATCTGGATCCTAGAAGTCTTTCGGCTTCAGGCTCTCATCCTACCTTTGCTTAGTAGGGAATGGAAGACTGGTAGTAATAGGGGATATTTAGGGTTCCTTTAAAGGGGTCTATTGGGTTCATTAAAAGGGATCTAGAGGAAGAATGGTAGTAATAGTAGTTATAATTGTATCCCATTCCTCCATTCCCTACTAACCAAAGGCAAGTCCTGTAGGGGCTGCGGGCCTAAACTCTCAACCAACCCTAAACCCTAAACCCTAAACCCCAAAAGCTGGCTAAACTCCAAACCCTACCAGACTGAGGGCTGCAGGGGCTCGGATTCTCGGGTTCAGGATTCAGGGTTCCGGTTTCGGGTTTGGGGTTCAGGGTTTAGGGTAGGGTTTGGGGTTCAGGGTTTTGGGCTTAGGGTTTAGGAACGGTTTAGGGTTTAGGGTCTAGGGTTTGCGGCTCACGGTTTAGGGTTTAGGGTTTAGGGTCTAGAGTTTGGGGTTCACGGTTTAGGGTTTAGGGTCTAGGGTTTGGGGTTCACGGTTTAGGGTTTAGGATTTAGGGTCTAGGGTTTGGGGTGAGGGATCAGGATTTTACCAGGACCCCCCCCCCAAAGCCCTCTAATAAAGCCCTTATGGTCCTTAGTAGTTATTTGCAGGGCAAACCTGGAAACCAAGACACAGTTATGATAACGCTTCCTTTTGTGTCTTGAGCCAAATAATCGGTTGTAACGTCTTTGTGTGAAACTGCTTCATGATGATCTAC
>BGNK01007044.1:2002-22318 GCA_003297005.1 Symbiodinium sp. clade A Y106
GATCTCAAATTGCAGAATACACAGGAGGCAAGTCCCGGGCTTACTCACCAAGGGGTGTGATAGCAAGAGACCTGCCTCGGTCCGTCAATGTGACAGAACAGCGTGGCATCCCTCAATGCGGGGCGCTCTCTGCTGGTAACGTGCTTTTTTTCTCAGGTATTCCTGCGTTGCTCCGCAGTTGGAAGCAGCAGTACAACTTCCAAACCAGGTTCCAACAGCTCACGAAGCCGAAGAAGACTCCAGGCCTCTTAGANTCATCTCGAAAGACAAAACGGCATCATTGTACTGATGATTGACGAGCTCAACCTCCTGGTGCCAAAAGGAACAACAGACAACGAAGTGGCATCGTTTCTCCGAAGGGTCTTCCTAAGTCCAGAAAACAGGTACCTCGTGTTTACCACCCACGAGCCGTTTGATGGATCTCAAATTGCAGAATACACAGGAGGCAAGTCCCGGGCTTACTCACCAAGGGGTGTGATAGCAAGAGACCTGCNACCCACGAGCCGTTTGATGGATCTCAAATTGCAGAATACACAGGAGGCAAGTCCCGGGCTTACTCACCAAGGGGTGTGATAGCAAGAGACCTGCCTCGGTCCGTCAATGTGACAGAACACCGTGGCATCCCTCAATGCAGGGCGCTCTCTGCAGGTAACGTGCTTTTTTTCTCAGGTATTCCTGCGTTGCTCCGCAGTTGGAAGCAGCAGTACAACTTNGGTAACGTGCTTTTTTTCTCAGGTATTCCTGCGTTGCTCCGCAGTTGGAAGCAGCAGTACAACTTCCAAACCAGGTTCCAACAGCTCACGAAGCCGAAGAAGACTCCAGGCCTCTTAGAAAGTTTCGTGCGAGAGTTTCTGGATGGAGAAAGACAGCGTGGTGATGCTATACGAGCCTTTGATTGCCTCACCGCGACTTCGGACCAGGGCGACGCGAAATGGATTCTTTGTTATGCTGCACAGATGTGCTCGTATCTGAATCAGCGTCAGCTTGCGGATTGGATCAACAGGCTTCAGATTGATGCATCCGACCCTCTATCTGGCAAAGGCTGGGAAGTGCTAGTTGTATTGGCCGCGGCATTCCGCTGCTTAGAAGCAATGGCCGCTGGTGATGCGGGACATGGTCTGCTTGGCCTTCCCCCTAATCCAAACATCAAAACATGCTATTTCTGGGATGTGCCCTCCGAAGTCTCAACGCTTGACGAAGCACTGGAGTGGTGGGCACGGCAAGACATTCCTCCGACCTTCCCCTTCGTTGCAGTCCTGAATCCACTATGCTCAACATTTGAGTTCTTCGATTGCATCCTCCTTTATCAGAGAAGCAAACTCAGTGTGCTTCAAGTCCGAGGTTTCCAACAAAAGGCTGGGCGCACCTACCCCGACAAAGCTGCCCGCCAAGACGTAGACTCTGTGTGGATGCAAGGCAAGGCCGCTGAGAATAGGCGCAGCGANCCCCGACAAAGCTGCCCGCCAAGACGTAGACTCTGTGTGGATGCAAGGCAAGGCCGCTGAGAATAGGCGCAGCGAACAAGCCCAAAATTGGACCTTGCCCAGTGCGGGCGAAATTCGTGAATTTCTGGGCGCATCTTTGCGGGATCTCTTTCCGAAAGAACTTGACACATGAGAGAGCTGGAGCTGTCTGGTCAAAAAGCTTGTGTAACACCATTGAGTCTTGAGAAGCACTTGCACGGTCGAAGCGGGGGATTTAGCAAAGTTTGAGAAGGAATGGGTTCAGGGCTCACGGCCGTTTTCTCAACGCTTCCCAAACGAAGAACCCCTTTTCTATGCAGGATGCACAGCCCTAAGCACTTGTGATANAGCACTCGTGATATTGACAATGCATGTTCATGTGAAGTGGCCCCTCAAAGCCCAAGCTTGCAAACTTTCAACTTTCAACACTTCACGCAAAGACCAGCAAGTTTAGCGCCCAGTGCGGGTGTTTGGCTCGCGCTGGGATCACAGAAGATGCGTCGAGGAACGCTCGGTGCATTGGCAGCTTGCACGCCCGCTGGCATACAGTCCGCGTGCCCTTGCCCCAGACCGCGGTTCCGGCTGAGCANCCGGCTGAGCATCAAACCCTTAACGGAGTCTGTTTGTAGCAAACTTGGGCTGAAGGGCACGGCGAAGCTAGATGTTCTTGACCGTCGCCTGTACATGCGCACGGTCACTCCACGCGCTGCGCCGAAAGAGCTGAGAGCTTGTGCGCCTTGTGCCGTACCCCTTAACCCCTAACCTCCCTTAACCTCTTCATCTCGCAGCCTGGCAGNGTACATGCGCACGGTCACTCCACGCGCTGCGCCGAAAGAGCTGAGAGCTTGTGCGCCTTGTGCCGTACCCCTTAACCCCTAACCTCCCTTAACCTCTTCATCTCGCAGCCTGGCAGGCTCACAGAACTTCGTCTTCGAGGGCTCCGTGAAGGCTCGGAGGTGGGGAGCTACGCTCTTGCGCACGCAACGCAACGTGTGACCTCNAGGGTTTAGACCTTCCCAGAAACCCCAGTAGTCCTTAACCTGGATACTCTTGATGCTCTTTTGATGCTCTTGGTTCTCTGGATGCTCGCCGATGCTCTGGATGTTTGCCGATACTCTGGCTGCTAGCCGATGCTCTGGATGTTCGCAGATACTCTGGATGCTCGCCGATGTTCGCGGATGCTCTGGATGTTCGGCGCTGCTCCGGATGTTTGGCGATGCTCTGGATGTTCGGCGATGCTCTGGATGNGGCCGCGTTCTGGAGCGAGTTCCGGCCGGAGCGGAGGAGAAGGACTTACACCATCAACGAAACAGCCAGAGACTACACCGTAACGTAGCGCAGTTTTGAAACATGGATACAAGAGAGAGATTAACCGTTCAGCATCAAACTGCGGCGCCTCAGCGACCGGTCAGGAGCAACAATGGGCCGTCACCCAGAGCCGCCCAAAACAACAGGTGGAGCCCAAAGACAAAGTTCCGGCCGCCGTTCTAGTCTCGACAGACAACGGACAACCACTGTGTTTTGTTCTCACACGATCGTGCAGACTGAAGTCCAAGGTCCAAACCGGCCATACTGTAGTAGGCAGACAGTTGGGCAAGTGGCAGCAGAAGCGGCGTTCTCGCACTTACTAACCGCAACATACAACCGATGGTGTCGTGACCAATGCCAAGCAGTGACAACCCAGACACTAGCGTGCACACTGAAGTCCAAAGTCCAAGCCAGGTCCTGCTGCAGTAGGCAGACAGTTGGACAAGTGGCATCATAAAGGTGACAGAAGCGACGTTCTGCACTTACTAACCGCAACATACACCGATAGTGTCGCGACCAATGCCTAGCAGTGGCAACCAAGCTGGAAGGACAGAGCTCAACTCAAGGCTGTAAGAGAGGCAGCGTTCACGCACTTACTACTGCAACCTTGCAGCACAATGAGAAAAGGCGCTAGGCGTCAAGAGGCGGGTATGCAAAGAGTCCCAAAGGAAATTATTGCGGAACGATGCAGCCAGATACGTGTAACCCAACATAGAGCTCATGCCCGGGAGCGAGCCGAGAAGAGCAACAGATCCTAGGCGCTCATGTGTTCCCGATACCCGTAGAGCATGGGACGCGCAATGGCCGCATAAAGCAGGAGACTTCCCAAACCATAGACAAAACAGAGACAATGTTGACAATAACACGGCGGGTCGTGCATCTTATGTTCCGATCGCGCAAAGGCCGCGCAGTAGAATGTGGAAGAAGTGGGCGGAGTGGAAACCTCGCAACAGGTTTGCCTGCGAGTGAGTCGTCCCATGGTGTTTGGCCTGGTTGCTAAAGTGCGGGAGAAGCTGCTTGAAGAAGCATTGGACTGCTTCTAGTTGTACTGTCTCACTGCTTGTGGGTCGATGGCCTCAGAACCCGCATCGCATTGCTGCTAAAGTAGCTTGCGAGTACTGTTTAAGGGATCTCCACTTAGTACCTTCGACAGCTTCTGCGTCGTGGAGGTGTAGAAGTACTTGTTTTCCCTTGTTTTCCAGTGCTTGGGAGCATTTAAGAGGTGCTGTGACTGCTGTCGTTGGCTCAAGACACGTGTGACCAGCAGTGAGCTGTGCGTGCCAAAAGTGTGACTGTCCCAGTGTTAAGTGCTTGGTTGAAGTTGCAGAGAGACCTGAAAGCAGCCTTTGGCTTTCTAGGTTTTTAACGAAAGGGACGTGAACGGTTTGAATTTCCAGGTGTAAAAGCTGTATTTTTTGCAGCTCCCACAAGTCAGGTTTGCCCGATTCATATTTTGGATTGCATACTGCCTTTTGTTTTCAAGGGTTCATGGTTGAGTATTCGAAACTGGGCTTGTGAGGGGACCTCCTGGTGAACTGCATCACAAGGTCGGAAGAATTGGATCTTTCTCTTGTCGCTGTTTCACATCACGAAAGCTTTTCGTCGAGCGCGTGTTGCATTTTGACAGATTTGTGTCCACGAAACAGAGAGCATGCCAGAGGCAGGCAACCAAAGCAAATTTTGTGAATGAGTAGGCAAGCTTGTGAGCGGGTACGAATCTGCATGCGACAAAGCAAGTGCTCATCACTGGGTTGGCTCAGGTGATCTCATCGGGTTTCGGATGTTGCATGTTTTGCTGGACTGCAATGCATCCCATCCGTCTGTGTTTGCTTTTCTGTGGGCATCGCTGATTTCCGCACCACTCGTGAAGTCAACCCTGGCACACTTCTGAGCCGTCGAGACGAAGCCTGGTGTTCATGTTTCTAGATTTCTGTGTGATGATGACACAGGCAAAGGCAAACTCCAGAACTTCCAAACTCCTGAAGCTGCAGAGTTTTGTCTTCACTGCGTCTTCACTGTCACCTCATGCCTGATTCGTTCTTGAGGTGTTCCAGGCACCATCAAATCACTCCGTAAAAAAAACCTTCGTTCGGCATGGCACGTGATAAGCAGCAGTACTGCGCACTTCAACACACACGGGTCATTTGAGGCTGTGACAACGGCCAGGTTTGGGCTGAGGTAGGGTGGAGGCTCCGAGGTTTAAGGAGCGAAGCACACGGTGCGCAGAATGATGATTCCGAAGCTTCGTCTTCTCAAGGCTCGTGAGAAGTGCCTCGCACAAGCTGTGCAGCATGCACGAAGCAGAGCAATGCATCGAACAGACAACGAAGATAGTCGAACTATATTTTGTTGGAAACTGAATGATGCACCTTGCAACCAAAGATCCAATGGAAACCATCCGATACGAGAATACTGTATATATTAATGTATGTAATGTATTTATGTCCTCGCGGGTATATATACGTATACACATACACACATATGCATACATATGATAAACATACACTCGTGTTGTATGTAAGATACAAGCACATGCATGTATATATTTTTAGATACAGATATAGATATAGATAAATAGGTATAGATATGGATATAGATATAGATATATGCACATGCACATACACCATTGCAGAATTCGCGTAGCAGGGCAAAGACCCTGCACAAAGCAAGCTAGCCGGGAACCCAGGATCTCAAGTTGCGAGTAGGGCTTTAGGGGTTTGTCGGATCAAACGCGTCTACGGCTTCGGTTGTGCATGCGCTGTCATGTCATTTCACAAGTCTGTGGTGATTCATGTTCTTTGTATACTTATTCATATCCTTATTGTGATGTGAACTTTCGTATGTCCGTGTACGTAGTGCAGCAGTAGCAAATGCCCCAAACCCCTGTCGAAATTGCCGGAGGCCCGATAGGAAGTTTGCGACAGTGCGCTGAGACACGAGGAGTTCGTTTGGCAGCACGACTTTTCAACATAAAACGTACTCACTTTCGGATAGATGGCCAAAACCCCTACTCCCTAAACCTTAGCCATTATGCAAGCCTTAAAGCGGACATACCCTTAAAGCAAACCGGAAACCCTAGCTGAGCAGACTTAGCCTCTGCCTGAGGCATGAGGAGCGTCAGAGGCCTTTAGGGCCTTCTGGACTTGGGGTTCAGGTGTCATCAGAAGGGTTCGATGTGGGTTGCGCTATAGGACTTCGAGGCTCGGGGGTTTTGGTTTGAGGTTTAGGGCCTTCAGGATTTGGAGATCAGGGCTTAGGGTTTAGTCCGGGATTTAGGGTTTTCACAGAGTTGCCAAAAACCAGGAGCATTGCATGAAACTACGCGTTTACCATCCGCTACCCCCTTTGAAGCTTGCTAGCCCTGCAGCCATGGACACCAACAATGCTACGCCACGTCCTAAAGCCCCGCGCTCATTTTGCTTTATCTTTCGGTCCTTGCCTGAAGGCGTCGCCTCATGTTTGTTTTGAGCAGTAAGAAGTCAGAACTCAAGGCCGCAGTGAAACTCCCCGGGCCTCGCATCTCAAATCCTGCGCCAAAAGATCTTAAACTCCCTGCCCATCCTTTCACAGACGCTCACTCCAAATCTGCAAATCCGAATCTCAGAGATTTGCTTCTGACATCGGCTAGCCACCTCACTTTCAGCCTTTTGGCCTCTACTTGTATAGGGCTAGTAGGTCTAGTACTTAGAGTCCAAGGTCGAGGGTTTAGGGGTTTGCCGTTTAGGCTTTCAGAGTTCAGCATGCCGAGCTTACAGCATGTAGAGAGTTCAGGGCTTTGTCGGGCTGCTGTTCCTGGCTTCGAGTTTTGGGTTCAGCAGCTTTGGGGTTAGCGGTTTAGGGCCTCAGGGCTTCGGGTTTTGAATCCGCCTGCTTATGTCGGTTTTACCGCTTCCGTGAAGGGCTCATGCCGGGATGTATGGAATGAATGTATGCAGACCATACAAAGAACACCGGTTCCAAAGTGGGCGCGTGAGTCAGCGAGCGATGCAAAAAGTTCAGCCGTCGTCTGTTCCATGTTAGCCACGTTTTGGAAAGCCAGCTTGTGTGTGCAATGGTACAACACAATGGCATCAGTGTCATTGCGACCACCCTGAAGCTCACGCAGATCGAGGGGGTGTTGCCAAATGTCATTAGCCCGTCATGTGACCAATAGCAGAACGTGAATAGCTCCCCCACGCTCGCCTCGAACCTGGAAGACGACGCCAGCAGGGTTTTGAGGTTCATGAACTCAGGGCCTTAGGGGTTTAGGGTTTTGGGATTTAGCGCTTATGGTGTGCAGGATTTTGGGATAAGCCTCCAACCCCTGCCTTGGGATTTATGACGGTTAGGACTGAGGAACTCCGAACTCTCGCTCTCAAATCCTTCACCTGGACGTCCTAAACCCTAAACCCTAAACCCCCAAACCCTAAACCCCCGAAACCCCTAAATTCTCTAAATCTTAAACCCTAAACGCTAAACCCCAAACCCTAAACCATCCGTGCGAAGGTGCCTGTCTTCGAGATCCTGGGAGCCGGAAACTCAAGAGCTGGCCCTGCTTTGGCTTTAGGGTTTAGGAGTTAGGGGTTTAGGGTTTAGGGTTTAGGGGTTAAGGTTTTGGGGGTTTCGGGTTTAGGGTTTATAGGAGTTAGGGGTTTAGGGTTTAGGGTTTAGGGTTTAGGGGTTTCGGGTTTAGGGTTTATAGGAGTTAGGGGTTTAGGGTTTAGGGTTTTTAGGGTTTAGGGGTTTCGGGTTTAGGGTTTAGGGGAGGCTTTGTGGCTGTTTATAGGGATTCCAGGGCTTGATTCTGTATATGTTTCGAGGTATGTTCGGGGTTTCCTGAGGATGCTAGCAAGAAACACAGACTTCATAGAGCGCTTCGGCACACGCATGGATCAACCAAAAGCATTCCAGAGCCCAGAGTCTCCAGCCTTGGTGTTTAGCGTTTTAACATTTTGGGTTTAGACTTAGTAGCTGAGTGGATACACTTTACACTTTTTTGGGATAATAGTACCCACTATAAACATGAAAGTGTAAACTTTTTGGGGCTTATGAGCTCAGCAACTAAGGAGACGAGTAAAGCAACAAAGAACAGAACAGAGAGGATGATCATTGCTTGGTTGGGTTCCGTACAGATGACCATGAGTTTCTGCTGTTCCAAGCTATACCCGAAGCCCCGAAGCCTCCAAGCTTGAGAGAATGACTCCAGAACAAGACTACGTCAACACAAAACCCGCGAAGCTTAAACCTAAATCTTGATGACGTTGATTTTGGGGTGCCGAGGAGGTGGCTTGTGGACGGGTGTTTGTTTTAGGGTTTCTGGGTTTGGAGGCTTTAGAACGTTTAGGGGGTTTCTGGCTCAGGGCTTGGGACGTTTAGGGCAGGGCTTTCGGGGTTCAGTGTTTTAGGGATCGAGGGTTTAGGAAGGTCAAGGCGTAAGGATCAGGGCTTTCCGCTTGTGACTTGGGTTTGAGCCTTTAAAAGGGCTTTTGGGATTTGGGCAGGGTCGAGATGAAATTGAGCAGTTCGTGTACGGTTTGTAGGAGAAGGGGTGGTAGGGTTAAAAGGAATGTTATATGGTTTTGGAGTTGAGATTTAGGCTTTGTGGTTTAACTGAGCCCTCCTAAGTTATTCTTTCTTGCGTGGTCGAGTCGGACTTGTCCTCAGGAGAGTTTACACCAAGCACCGGACATCTTATTATATTGGAGGGTCCATTAGACCCTAAGCACTAGAGCTTAAACCTTTAACCCCGAATGCCTAGACCTGTAAATCGTAAATCACCCCAACGAAGGTGTTGAGTTTCAGACAAGTAAGTCCCCCAAAAGTATCATCATGAAGGCTGATAGTTCTGGGGTTGGCTATAGATGACCTCTAGATCTTTCTGTTCCAACTTAAGCCCTAAAACCCTGAAGCTTCAAACCCTAAGTTCCAAACCCTAAGACCCGAATAGCCCATCTTCGCAGCCCCTATACCCTACATAAGCAGAAGCTTGTTGGTCAGAAGGCTGCTTCACAGAGTGGTATTCGGATTTGAAGGTTGGGAGTGTTGAGGATAAGAGCTTTAAGGGTCCAGCTTTTTTGGATCAAAAGTTTGACGCTTCAGGATCCGGGCTTTGCACTTGTTTTGGACTCGGTAAATGACTGCACCTGTAACAGTCATCATGTTCGGCAGCAACAGTAGCAGCAGCAGCAATGCCACCAACATCCTTGTGCTTGCAGGTCCTTGCTCGTGGGCCTCGTCGCACAGANCTCGGTAAATGACTGCACCTGTAACAGTCATCATGTTCGGCAGCAACAGTAGCAGCAGCAGCAATGCCACCAACATCCTTGTGCTTGCAGGTCCTTGCTCGTGGGCCTCGTCGCACAGAGCGCTCGGACTTGTCCCGTGCTTCACTTTCGCAGCAGCCAAAAGTCCGCTTCCTGTCTAGGGTTCAAGGATGTTCAAGGCACAGAGCGTTTTCTGCAGTAGGTCGGCTTGGTTCCATGAGTGTCAGTTGTCGTGGCGGATTGTTCTGGCTCAGCTTGCGCCTGTTTGAATCGGCAGCAGTGCAATCTAACGATGTGAGCGACGTACTCGTGCAATAGTATGTAGTTGTCTGTACTGTCATGTTTTGTCGTCGGCACTCGCTGAACTAGAGAGAGGGGTACGGCTTGAATTTATGACACGGTGTGTTCTATCTGAACTCAATCGACATCGAGGTGCCAGTGCTAGCATGAGCGAACGAGATAGAGGCACCGCTGAGAAAGCAGCACGTCTTGCCAACAAAGCAAACAAACGCCTCGCCTCAGGGTTTTTTCGGTCAAGCCATGGGACGCCGCAAGCAGAACAAAATGCAGAAGGCCTTGTTGTGGTAGCACTCTTGCAAGCTAACATACTGCACGTGTGGATTCCTGAGTGTAGTCATAGTTATAGTACAAAAGACCCCCAACCCCCCTTCAAACTATTCAGGAACGTATAATACTGTAGCATGATTGGTAGCCTGCTATCATGACAGGACCAGGCCGCCTGCGCGCATTTCAATGCGGCACCGCCCTCGGCCTTGAGGGTTTCCTAAAATTGTAACATTATTCCCTNATAATACTGTAGCATGATTGGTAGCCTGCTATCATGACAGGACCAGGCCGCCTGCGCGCATTTCAATGCGGCACCGCCCTCGGCCTTGAGGGTTTCCTAAAATTGTAACATTATTCCCTGGGGTCCCCTGTCATAGTTGCACCATCAAGGAGCCCAGAGCCCTGTTCGAATCATTGAGGCCCCTACATCAGCGAATGAGACTTGGGTTTCTCAGGGTTTTTGTGTCACAAGGTCTGCAGTTGAAGGCTCGTACTTCGCCTTTTCAGTTGTCTTTGCCGCTATACGACGATCGTGATACTGTGGACCAGGTGATTGTTGGGAGTGTGACCGGTGATGGTGATGGTGATGCTCGGCACGTGCTGATTCTGATGAGGATGGCGGGCATGACCGTTCTTGTTTCATCACTCTCGTCGTCTTGGCCACTGCTTCTAGCAATGGATTGCTGATTCTAGCAATGGATTGCTGATCGTTGGCTGTCGCTTGGTGTTTGGTTTGCCTTTCGTGTTGCTCAGATGCGGGCGGCGAAGTCAGCTTCCGGTGCCCACGACTACGAACTTCACAGGACGAGGTATCTGGAGGTTGTACACGGCAGGCGGCGTAACCGTTGGTCAGTAAGATCATACACATACACGAAGAGCGAACCCTGGTGCGCAGAGAGAACTGATGAATTCCTTAAACCGCGAACTTGTTAGGGCTCGATTCGCGTGAGCTTTCCGAGAGGCACAGCGCAGCCGTCAAGATCCAGAAGGTTGCAAGGGGCAACAGTGCGAGAACNGAGAACTGATGAATTCCTTAAACCGCGAACTTGTTAGGGCTCGATTCGCGTGAGCTTTCCGAGAGGCACAGCGCAGCCGTCAAGATCCAGAAGGTTGCAAGGGGCAACAGTGCGAGAACCAAGCTGAAGTGGCCGGTGGCTGAAGTCCCCATGGAGTCGCAGCAGACTGCCGCCTTGATAGCCTAATGCCAAGGCAACACAACGAAACCGCACATGCTTCCGCAGCCAAAGTGCAGGCACGGGGTAGGACTGCCGCCCTTGCACTCAGATAGTGCAGCTCGTGCCGTCAACAGGCGCTGGTGCGTGGGAGGTCCGTGAGAAGCAGTTTGAGGCAGCTTTCCGCGTGTGATCCGCGTAGCTAGACCGAAGCAGAAACTGTTTAGTTCCATTTGTGTCAGCAGGAGGCAGTCTGATGCGGCAACTCGCATTCAGGCGCCTGTTTGGGGCTTTTGGGCGGGCTTGGTCACGACCTTCGTGTCTCGTTGCAGGCTTATGCAAGGATGCGGGTGGCCAGGCACAAGGTGGACTCCATGCGTCGGGCGGCAAGGCTGCTTGGCTGCTTGCTTTGCATTCACGCTCAACGTGATCTCGAGTTACCTATGATCCGTCGATGCGATCCGGCAAAGCCATGCTCGACGAGAGCTTGATGCAAGTGTGTTGTAGGACCGAAGACATGAGTTTCAGGTTGGCAAACAAGCTGGTGCGTGGTTTTTTGGCCCGCCGGAGTGTGCGAACGCTGCAGCAGGCCAGGCTTCGCTTATACTTCCTCGTCAGAGTCATTGTGGAAAAGGAGTTTCACCGATGTGTGTTCTGAAAGTCTTTGAAAGTGTCTCCAGGACTTGTTGTTTCAGACCTAGCAGCTGAATGGCTGCGTGCAACAATCACACAGGCAGAGAGCAAAGGCGGCTAGTGAAGTTTGCCAGGCGTGAATTAACATCAGCATGCGAGCAGTCCGGAAAACACATCTTGCACATCAAGAGTGCACATTGGAAGCGTAGCGCATACCAAAGCTGCAATCAGGCTCGCTTCGAGGAAGTCGAGCACCAGGCAGATCTCGCAGTTCATCTGGCAAGACATTCCACACTGCTAGAAGCTGTTCGTGCAGGGGGAGCTCATTGCACTGTCGATCGAACGTTGCTGAGAGATGTTTTGACAAGCCCTACATCGGGAAGTCCCTATCCTAGGTTTTGCTTGTGTGCTTTTGGGGGGCCCTACATATACTACCTAAACCGGGGGTGTAGGGGCCCACACGCACTCACGCACGACAACACACCCACCCACACTTTGCACTGATTTCTTAAGCTTTTGGCGCAGAATCTGGACATGCAGACTTCCGTCAGGCTGTCGAGACTTATCATACACACATTGAACATGTTCAAATCTTGGCGCATAGTTCCAAACCTTCGCAGTGACTCATTAGCGGGGCGAGTCACTAGTCACGGCATTATCGTCGAACGGCACCACGGTCAGGCCCTGCCGGCCTTGCTCGGCAATGCCATGGACTGAGACGAGTGCGCTTGGGTTCAGAGGCATAGGCAGAGGGGCTTGGCTACGAGGTTCGAGCTACGTCCGCCTCGCTGGCTTCGGACAGATGCCATCCTTTGGAGGGACCTCCGAGCTTGCGGCGCGCTCGGATGGTTTCCAGGCCAGATTGTTCCGATGGAGATTCCGGAGCGCTCGAAGTGAAGCCCACAGCCCTACACCCGAGGACCCTGCCTAAACGAAGCCAGCGTATGCTCGGGGAGCGAGATTGAGGGTGGTTTTCTACATTGACATGAAAGCCACTGAGGTGGTCCCAATTGCTGTCCCTTTGCTGCTGTGCCCGTCAAGAACTTAGCAAAAGCAGCGGGCATGAGCATGTTGCTCGTCGTACGTTTTCAACTGCCCGCACAGTGGGGGGGGTTACCGTATTTCAATTTATGGTTGAATCTGTGTACACTCGGAGGCTCAGAAACCAAAGCTGGGCTCTTGTAAATAATTGTGCCTTGAATAGGGTTTCCTGGTGTGCACTACACGTATAGTGCATGTATATGATACATATATATAATATATAATATGTGGAACCCCAAGCGATCATTTTGGTACTTGTTCGGCGCCAGCCGCGGTTGCAGCTTGTTGTCGGAAGTGGATGCAGCTCGTGCCATTGCATACTAGCTCGTATTAAGACGCCCAACATGACTTAACTGTAAAGTACTTTGGTCCTTTAAAACAAAACCTTTAAAACAAAAACCCGAAACCCTAACCTTGCCCTAATCTTGCACCTGGACCCTTCCCTGCACCAACACGTGGACAATCCACACCCTCACGGCTAGACGGCTAGAATAAGCCTGAATGTGACGCCTTGCTATCAACTTGGCACCCTGATTCCAGGCCCTCCCAGTGCTCTGGATCAGGCGGAGAGCTCTTGTCAATGAACACCCAAAAGGGACATGGCTTCTTGACTTGACAGGGGGAAGCCTCATATAGCGGCAAACTGATCCCGGAGTAGCCCGATGTAGGAATGCTTGTACAGCTCTTTGGTAATGCCCCTATCCTACCATGGACTGTAGCTCAGATTTAACAGCTTGGAAGCTGCTCCGCGAATCCCAGGCGTTTGAGCTTGCGCAGCCTGGAGCCTGGTCACCAGTTCTGAATTCTTCTTGTGTGGCTCCGTGGCTCCGTGACCTCTGGGCTTTGAGCTGCTCGAAGCAAGACACCGCTGCATTCAGGAATTCAGTTCAGGATCTTGATTGAGGATATTGAAGGAAAGCACGGGGCGTTAGCCTTCAAAAAGGGGGGTGGAGTGGCAAGAGGGGCGGACAATCCCACCAGATTTGTGCCGGGCTTTGCGAGTTACATGATGTTCGGAGTGTATGAATGCGGTATTTACGGCTTGTCTGCCAGCAGCGAAAAGCCGTTCCCGGCGGAGAGCTGCTCGGTGCTCGTTCGGCGGACTTCACATGCTCACGATGAGGGTTCAGGACGACAAACAGACGAACGTGGGGGGCCCGTCCCTGGGGCAGCACAGAAAAGCAGACAAGTGGTTTCGTAATGGTTGCAGGGTAAGAGATGAAAAACTACGACAACTCGTTCTTTCGATGCACCATTCAGGCGGCACAGGGGCGGCGAAGAGGTGCCGATCTAGGACGAAGGGTTTTGTTCGTGTTCAGCGGGCGAGTTCTTCCCCGGTAGACTTTTCTTACAGTCTTACAGCCAGTGAAGCGGGAAGCCGTCAAAGTCCTGTTGGAAAGTGGCGCATTGCTGGCCAGATCGTGTCGACTCAAGACGATCTCCAACGAGAGCAGGCAGGAGCTGCCTCGTTTTGGTACAGCTTGCGGGTTGGTTTTTGTGCGACGCCAGGCGATGGAGCTGCAGACTGCCAATGTGCGGCGCTTCATGGAGACCACGTTACAGGAGCAGGCGAGAAACTGATCAAACCTTTGTGGGTTTCATCTGCTTGAAATAGTTTAAGCGACATAAATGCCATGACTGCCGCAGTACGAAAGGGAAGAGCCAGGTCAATAATATCCGAGGAAGATCGTGTGCATCGTTTTACGCCACGTTCATTTTGCAATGCAATGCAGAACGCAGATAAAAGTAACTTACATCCGAAGCCACGAAGGAAGGAAGCCGAGCAGCCAGGAGCCCAGGAAGCAAGCTAAACGCCGAAGCCGCGAGGACGTGGGGTCACGACGAATATTGTGTTCGGTAGCTGGAAGTGTTTGCAGTCGCGTTTGAAACCTCAGCGGCAAAGCCCCAAAAAGACGCTACTGCTAGTGGCTCTTGCATGGAAGCAGCAGTGCTGTATGCCAGCTTCACTTGTGGTAAACCGACATCTTGCACCAAACGGAAAAGATCGAGGACCTGGAAGCAAGAATGAAGCTTTGAAGAAAGCACTCCCTCAAAAACATATCTGTATTCAACTGTATTCCTTGCACAAGGTCCAGGCTCCAGTGATCCACGCTTTCTTTCAGCACATGCGTCGAAGACGCATGTGCCGATTAAGGTAATCGCGAAGAAGCCCACCAGGCACAACTCATGTACCCATGGGTTACTCCGAAGCCCTATGCAAGCCATACCCTGAACCACGAACGTGTCCCTAGGCGCCACACATTTTGGACCTCAAACCCAGAACCTGAACCTTAAACCCTGCCCTGACCCCATGTTTCACACCCGTGACATCGCTTGCATCCGAAAAACCGAGTCGCTGCGGAAGTTTTGCTGTGTCTCTTCACCTCATCGGGCTGAATGCCAGTATTGCTTCAGCTTGCGAGGACAAGGTGCATCGAGGCCGTGATCTCAATTTGTCTTGTCTCACAATCCCATACAGCTTCCTCATGCCATACGTTTGGGACCAGTGCAGCGTTGTCACAATCGGCTTCCAAAACCTAACCCCAGCTTCTGCAATGTGCGGTGGTCCAAATCTTGAGCTCAAATCTGTTCGATTTCAGCTGTTTCTGGCCATCGCGAGCATAAAGCTCCTGCCATGCCTGTGATGAGGACAGGGTCATTTCATGTTTGTCCAGCACCTGGCGCTCGCTCCCCTTTTGCAGCAGTACAGCCCTAGGAAGCATTAGCCCCTAAGCTCCTTGACCAAGATCTCGAAGTCACAAGTCCGGAGTTCGGAGAAAGACAGATCTGAGTTTCTACGCAGCATCGGCGGAATTGAGGCTCTGTCCTTACGGTGTATGTCAATACCGTCAATACCGTAGTGCCTGCACCTGCGGTTTCAGCGCAGGCACGGAGCCCGAAGTCCGGATTGATCCTCCTNCTCTGTCCTTACGGTGTATGTCAATACCGTCAATACCGTAGTGCCTGCACCTGCGGTTTCAGCGCAGGCACGGAGCCCGAAGTCCGGATTGATCCTCCTGGATCCGCCGTGTCAGGCCCGTGCCACAGGTTTTGGGCATCGACATCCAGTCGTGGTGGCGGTCAGTGTCAGGCAATTCAGGTTCACTGTTGTGGTGATTTGTCCTGTGAGGATGTTTGTTCGGTGTTGGGTCCTGTTGGATGCTGGTTATGAAGCCGGTTGACCTACCGTTTGCTTGAATGGAGCTGTAGGCTTGTGGGATCAGGGTGCCAAATTTTGGAGATTTCGGCTACATTTAAGCAATCAAGGTTCATGACACGGGTTTCGGACCGATCCTAGCGGGGATCTTGAGGATTTAGTTTAGTTTAAAGTGATTTCGAAGCCTTATTCACGTGACACATGACGGTACACCATTTAACATTCGGCACTCCCTTAGGTCCGTAAATCCCGCTTACTGGTAAAGAGCGAGAGTTTGAATGCGATGCAGGAGTGAACAATCCGGACAATCGGTTGTCTCATGGTGTTTGGTGACAATGACGGCGAGGAGGTTCAGGGGATGACGGCACTGACGACGCCAGCGATCGCCAGGATGATGGTGATGGTGATGACTATATATTATGATGAAGATCATGATGATTGCGGAAATTACGGTGCTGCTGATGACGTTGATGGTGCTGGTGATGATGATGATGATGTCGGACGACGGTGACCGTCGAGAAGCACGATGAGGAAAATGATGGTCACCAGCACCCTCGCCACCATCTTCAGGACGCTCGTCATCCTCAATGCCCGCATCGTCGTCGTCCCTGCCGTGGTCGTCGTGTTCCACATCACTTTTGTCGTTGTTACTCGTATCGTCGTCACCGCCATGTCGAATCGCACCACGGTTAGGGCCGTCTCCCCACACTGATGGTTCTCAAGGCCCTGCCTGGGCTCCCTATTGCTTGGCGATGTTTGGGTTTGAGTTCCTTCACTTGGGCTCAGAGGCCAGGTTCTCGGCTTGGGGGTTCCAGCTATTTTTGGGGTGGAGGGTGCAGGGCTCGCACGTTCAGGATTCCTTTATGTTTAGAAAACTACATTCCTGCACAAGAATCTCAGACATTTCTTAGTCGAGGGTAGCATTCAACCACCCGAGAAATTCTGAATCAAGCTGCCAATCTTGAAGTTCCCTGTGTGGATAATTCTGAGCTCAGTTGAAGCCCGAAACTTGCCGATTGCTGCGTGGCAGTTTCTTCCATTCGCATCGCCAGGTTGTGCTGTCTGCTGAAATTGACCCGGCTAAGCGAGTGCGAGCTGCTTTGGAAAATGTGTCTAACGTTGGCCGGGGTGTTTCTGTGACGCTTGTTACAGTAGGGTTAGGGCGGTTAGGGTTTCCCGGGTCCATCATGTCAGCTTCAATTTCCGGCATGAAAGTTCGGCGATTATCAGATGAGCTGAGGTCATCTAACGATCGACGATCGAGGCCTTCACTGTAGAATGGTGTCAGCTCGGCAGTGGACTGAAATCCGTGGTCGTTTTGGATTGTAGTATATGAGTCGGTGCATTCCAAAGTCATCCGTGCTGAGTCTCATGTTAAAAAAAGCCCGAGAAAGTACAACATGATCCAGTGAAAAGTTTTGTCGGAGGCGCCAGCTCAGCCAGGACTCCCACAGTGTTTCCGTGCCCGCAGCTGTTACACGACTCGTCCAAGATGCCGTGCATGAAAACCATCATCAGCTGTAGGACGACTCTGAGTCCAGACATTCTGCTGCAGGAGCCATGCGACCTGACAAAGCTTCCTCTAACGTCTTGACTTGCATAGTCCAAAAATCACGTCCGAGCCAGGCAGCTTTTATACTTACTTTAATCAGAGCTCCTACAACCAGCCGTTGTTTTGAGCCATTTTCTGGCCCTTGGCATCGCGAATGCCCAGCCCGTGCCGCGAGGAAGGGTTGTTCCCCAAGGTGCTTTGGCATGTATTTGCAAAGGAGAGGTCTTGAACCCGCTGATCATAGATCCCCAAGTGCCTGGAGCTGTTAGCAACCAGCCTTGAGTTTCCGGAGATCCTGAAGCCATGGAGGTCCGCAGAATTACGCACTGGGAAGCTCTCAGGATGTTTAATGCAGGGGTTTTGTGCAGCGTGCACTTTGGGAGTAGGAGTTCGAACCTGGGGTCTTGAGATTCGTTTTCGTGCCTGGCGCTTGGCTACTACAATTGAATGGCGGCCCCCCAAGATTTTTGCCCAGTTGCATGTTGTACGGCGGGCGCAAGCACTACATTTGGCAGGTTCTGATGAGACAAAAGGCTTCAGTGTATTAAGACGTTGTCAGGCCACGAAGTCCTAGCGCACAGATTGTCACAAGTGGCTTGAGCGGCTTGAGGCTCGTTGAGATGTTTCGAATTTCAGTTCGGGAGCCCGCGTGCATAGGGGTGTCAGAATCCGTAAGACAACTGCGGAGGTCGGTTGAGCTTTCAGTTTGGTGGGCATTTCGTGTTTTGAGCACCATTGAAACCAGCAGAACTGTTGGACAACAATTTCTAGGTTCTAGTTGAAGATAGGGATGTTGTGAGTCGTCAAACCTTTTAAGTACTGTAGCATAGGAGCCCGATCTGACAGAAACACTGTCCTTTCGAGAGTTCTCGAAGTAGGTCTTGAAGACGTTGAACCCCCCTCACCCTGTATTGAGTGACGTGTTTAGGAAATCCTTAAAGCCTCATGTCTGGACACCGAAGCCCCAAACCCTAACCCAAGCCAAGTTCGGAGCCCCGTGACAGCGAGGCCGGATGTTTTGGATGCCTCCAGGAGCCGGCTGGGTGCCCAAGTTTACCAGGTTTGTGCTTGTGTAGACTCTCACGGCTGCAAGCGTTTGGACCTGTGCGTGCATGAGTCCAAGGGTATAGTGGTAGGTAGGGTGATGTAGAGTGCACGCGATCCATGTGTCTACATGCATATACATCTCCAAGCTGGCAGCAGTGTCTTTGCGTCGTTACTCATACTTTCCATTTGTGGCTGCCACTACTACTAACACAGTAAGCAACCGCACAGCTAACATCGCCGTAGTTGCTGTTCTTGGAGTCATTGCATCATTTTGGATGGCTGACTTGACCCGCTACTGTGTTGCGACCTTGTGTTTTCGAATCTGATTGCTCTAGCCCAACAATGCGGTGTAGCCCACCATGTCCACTGCGCTCTCGAACCCGTGAAGCTCCGAGTGGCTCTTTGGGAAAACCGTCGGCCGGGCTCCCCAGGCGTCACCGACTGCCTGCTTTGCACCGTACCGAGTGGGAGGCCAAGTCAGTGAGCTCTCTGCGGTTCGGAGTTGTTTCTGCATTTGACTGCTTCATGCCCTTTGCCCTTGCTTTCCGGGCCCTTCCATGCACGCCTAAGCTGTCACTGCAGGGCTGAGTGCTTGGCCGCCATGGCCTTGGGACTACGGATAGTTGCGCAGTCCCCGTGTGTTGCCGCCAGACCCACTTTCGTCGCTTGTCAGATTTGGCCCATGGTGCTTGTAGTGACCATTCTGAACAGTGCATAGTCAAGCCTTTTTTTCGCCCTTAGCATTTCCATCACTGAAGCTCAAAGCTCCATCCTTGAACATCCCCTCCGGCTCCTAGTAGGCCCGAATCGGTCTTGAGTGTCAAACAGTCTCCTCTGAGTCCTCAATCGCTCTCTGCGAATTCAGTAAGCCTCCTTACAGCGCCCCAAAACGCAATCTGTCCGTGCGAGTGCCCATAGACTCTTGCTGCCTTGCACACCCTTCGTAGGTCCGAACCCCTTCCCAACACGAGCTCCTTCCGATGCGCGAGGCCGATTCAATCTCAAGTTACCTCTAGGGGATGCTGTGCCCTCCCACGGATGAAGCACAACATCACGGCCCGAAGTTTAGAATCTTCGAATCGAGCGCGAGGGCGAACTGCAAGCAGAATCGTGAGTGTCTACGTAGTTGCGTGTCCAGCTGTTCTTGGTCTGCCGGTCCCGTCTTGCCTAGTCGCTCGCGTCCGTTAAAACGCCCCTGCATTTGGCATGTATGCCATTTTTTCTGACGTACGCTCTAAATCCCGCATGTGTCCGTCTCGGTAAATGACTGCACCTGTAACAGTCATCATGTTCGGCAGCAACAGTAGCAGCAGCAGCAATGCCACCAACATCCTTGTGCTTGCAGGTCCTTGCTCGTGGGCCTCGTCGCACAGANATAATACTGTAGCATGATTGGTAGCCTGCTATCATGACAGGACCAGGCCGCCTGCGCGCATTTCAATGCGGCACCGCCCTCGGCCTTGAGGGTTTCCTAAAATTGTAACATTATTCCCTCGGGTCCCCTGTCATAGTTGCACCATCAAGGAGCCCAGAGCCCTGTTCGAACCATTGAGGCCCCTACATCATCGAATGAGACTTGGGTTTCTCAGGGTTTTCGTGTCACAAGGCTCCTGCAGTTGAAGGCTCGTACTTCGCCTTTTCAGTTGTCTTTGCCGCTATACGACGATCGTGATACTGTGGACCAGGTGATTGTTGGGAGTGTGACCGCGATCATGGTGATGGTGATGGTGATGCTCTGCACGTGCTGATTCTGATGAGGATGGCGGGCATGACCGTTCTTGTTTCATCACTCTCGTCGTCTTGGCCACTGCTTCTAGCAATGGATTGCTGATCGTTGGCTGTCGCTTGGTGTTTGGTTTGCCTTTCGTGTTGCTCAGATGCGGGCGGCGAAGTCAGCAAGGCCACGGGTGCTGATGCTTGAAGTGTCCTGGAGGTATCTGGAGGTTGTACACGGCAGGCGGCGTAACCGTTGGTCAGTAAGATCATACACATACACGAAGAGCGAACCCTGGTGCGAGAACTGATGAATTCCTTAAACCGCGAACTTGTTAGGGCTCGATTCGCGTGAGCTTTCCGAGAGGCACAGCGCAGCCGTCAAGATCCAGAAGGTTGCAAGGGGCAACAGTGCGAGAAC
>BGNK01007045.1:267-18989 GCA_003297005.1 Symbiodinium sp. clade A Y106
GGAAGTGGGAAACGGGTGTCAGATAAAGGGTATTTCTCTGAATGGCCCATTGGCGGCCCCAATGGGTCGAGAGATCCTCCATTACCCTGCCGGGACCTCAGAGCACTTTGCGGAAGCTGTACAGGTGGTATGTCTAGCCAGCTGCGAACCTAGAAGTTGTGCAAGACCCAGCGTTCTCGCTCTTACTGACTAGGTACGCGAACGGTGGATACCAACTGTACAATCAACAAATGTACAAAAAGATAAGCTGCCTAGCTGCAGATCATCACTACTGTACCTTGTCCCGAATGCTGATCGAAAGCTGGCAGCGGCAACCTACCCCATCCTGGGATGGGATGGCCCGCACTGGGTCCCGGCCCCACGTATGCTTCGAGATGTGGTTTGGATTTTGACGCGTGCGTCCCTCCAGGTCACAGTTAGTAAGTGNCCCGCACTGGGTCCCGGCCCCACGTATGCTTCGAGATGTGGTTTGGATTTTGACGCGTGCGTCCCTCCAGGTCACAGTTAGTAAGTGCGAGAAAGCTGTGTTCCGGCGATGCTCTGCAGTCTGACCTCTCTTGGGTGCTGAAATCCTGGAGTGAGCCTAGTGGCGCCGTTGACGGCCCCTACTGTCTGAGGTCTAGTGTGCCATTTTTGGCCACTGTGTACATGCTTCTGCAACCAGCCGTGTTAGCACACGATGCATTGCGTCNGTCTGAGGTCTAGTGTGCCATTTTTGGCCACTGTGTACATGCTTCTGCAACCAGCCGTGTTAGCACACGATGCATTGCGTCGTTTGTGCTCCGTGATGACTTTGGCAGTATGAGCATTTCTAGCGTTTGACAGTTGGCTTCAACAGGCGTGAGTAGGACCTGGTTACCTAGAAATAGTGCCTGGATCTCCGCTTGCTTCAGCACTTGCTGTGGAACAGCGGTGGATGAATGTGCTGCTTCCCCCAGCTCCAGCGGAAAGAGCTGGCACCCTCACACCATGAGTCCTGGTAAACAGATTAGCAGTAAAGAAGGTTCTCAGCCAGGAACTCACCCCGGACNTGAATGTGCTGCTTCCCCCAGCTCCAGCGGAAAGAGCTGGCACCCTCACACCATGAGTCCTGGTAAACAGATTAGCAGTAAAGAAGGTTCTCAGCCAGGAACTCACCCCGGACTTGGGATCGGGCCGGCACTGCGAATGACTAGCTTTGCTTAGATTTCCCGTGGCGTATGGCCTGAAAACAGCACACCTGTCAACTTGTGGCCCATGTAGGGCGAGCTGGGCGTACTGTTGGCCTGCATCAAAGCTCCGTCGGCACGGCCCCTTGTCAAAGAGACAGAGGGGGTCCCCGTTGCTTATCCTTTGCAGGGCACTTTGCAGCTGCAGCTCACTCTTTGTNGTCGGCACGGCCCCTTGTCAAAGAGACAGAGGGGGTCCCCGTTGCTTATCCTTTGCAGGGCACTTTGCAGCTGCAGCTCACTCTTTGTCGACTCCACGGTTTGCCCGTGATGTGAGCGAAGGTAGCAGCAGTTCAAAAAGAGGCCGCAGAGTGGTTCCAACTGTACCGTTGCAGGAAACCTCCGTCGGCACGACCCCTTGCCTGAGCAGAGGAAGTCCCCGTTGCTTATCCTTTGCAGCTCACACTTTGTAGTCTTCAAAGTCTGCTCGTGGGGTGAGCGAATAAGGGCGGGGCCGTTGAGCGGCGCCAGCTGTACCGTTGCATCAAAGCTCCGTCGGCACGTCCCCATGCTAGAGCAGAGGTCCCCGTTGCTTGTCCTTTGCAAGGTGCTCTGTAGCAGCAGCCCTCTCTTTGTCGTTTTCAGAGTCTGCTAGTTGAGTAAGAAAATGTGGCTGTAGTTCACAGAGGAGCCGCAGAGTGGCTCCAACTGGACCATTGCATCAAAGCTCCGGCGGCACGACCCCTTACAGGAGCAGAGGAGGTCGCCGTTGCTTATCCCTTGCAAGGTCGCCAACAGCGCACATAAGAGTAGAGCAGAATACCCCTGAATGCCGAGCGACGGGATTCTGCATTCCATGGCATCTACGCAGAGCTAGTCAAGCAANTCCCTTGCAAGGTCGCCAACAGCGCACATAAGAGTAGAGCAGAATACCCCTGAATGCCGAGCGACGGGATTCTGCATTCCATGGCATCTACGCAGAGCTAGTCAAGCAAAAATGTGTCCTGCTATTGGGACACAGCTGAGCCGGGGTGCTTACTACTACTACTACTACTACTGCTACTACTACCACGACTACTACTACTACTACTACTACCACTACTACTACAACTACTACCACTACTACTACTACCACTACTACTACTACTACTACGACTACTACTACTACTACTACTACTACTACTACTACTGCTGCTGCTACTACTACTACTACTTCCTTCTACTACTACTACTACTACTACTACTACTACTACTACTACTACTACTTCCTTCTACTACTACTACTACTACTACTCCTGCTGCTGCTGCTGCTGCTACGACTACTACTACTACTACTACCACTACTACTGCTCTACTACTCTACTACTCTACTACTCTACTACTCTACTACTGTACTACTCTTCTCCTCTACTACTCTACTACTCTACTACTCTACTACTCTACTACTCTACTACTCTACTACTCTACTACTCTACTACCTACCACCTACCACCTACCACCCACCACCCACCACCCACCACCCACCTCCCACCACCCACGACCTACCACCTACCAACTACCAACTACTAAGTACTAACTTCTAACTACTAACTACGAATTACTAACCACTGACTACTAACTACTAACTACTACTTCTAGCTACAAACTATTAACTTCTGACTACTAACTACTAACTACGAACTGCAAACTACTAACTGCTAACTACTAACTACTGACAACTAAACTACTACTACTACTACTACTACTACTACTACTACTACTACTACTTCTACTACTACTACTACTGCTACTCCTCCTCCTGCTGCTGCTGCTGACACTGCTACTGCTACTGCTACTGCTACTGCCCCTGCTCCTGCTCCAGCTCCTGCTCATGCTCCTGTTGCTCCTCCTGCTGCTCCTCCTCCTGCTCCTCCTCCTGCTCCTCCTGCTGCTCCTGCTGCTCCTGCTGCTCCTGCTGCTCCTATTCCTGCTCCTGCTCCTGCTCCTGCTCCTGCTCCTGCTACTGTTACTGCTACTGCTACTGCTACTGCTACTGCTGCTGCTGCTGCTAATGCTGCTGCTGCTGCTACTGCTACTGCTACTTTCTGCTACCGCTACCGTCGTGGTCGTGAGACTAGTAGTAGTGGTTGTAGCTGCGGTTGTAGTAGTGGTTGTTGTTGCTGTTATTGTTTTTAAAGCAGCAGCAGCAGCAACAGCAGTAGCGGCGGCAGGAGCAGTCATTGCATCGTCATCCTCGTCGTCCAAGCAGAGAGTGGCAATTCAAACCACAACCCGAAGAATGAGACACAAGAAGGCGTGGCAGCAGCAGCACCACATTCTGCTTCACCGCCGTCTCCATGTCTAATCCAGCATCCCGCGTGATTGTGACGAAATAGCATAGGCAGTTGCAGCAGTACAACATTCAGCTTTTCCATGACAGCCTTATTGTGCAATCTCATAACTTGATGAAGCAGTTATGATATCATATCGTCATAGGATCTGTCTGCCTGCTTCTCTTCGACTGAGTATCAAGATATGGCAACTTCAGAGTAACCAACAGCATATTTGTTGGAGTTCTCACTGATTGGCAGGGCCCAGCCACGCGCCTTCGCGGCGCCGCACACGGAGGTGAGGAGAGCACATCGACCAAATTGAACAAAAATTTGGCTGGGTGCCGAAATCGAAACCAAAGCAAACAACTCCTCAATTCTTGCATCGTGAGCCATCGCAGCCTGCAACCTGGAATCCGTCATGCTGAAACCCTGAAACCTTGAGCCTTGACACCCAAAGATCTTGATGCACAAAAGCTTCTTACAACCTCCAAACTTGCAGCCACTTTCTTTTATTGAGCAGGAGCCGAAGGCTTTCGAATTCTGCAGTAACTCTCACCTGCGAGGTTCTCTCTCCTCCCTCCGGGCACGGAGCGCTGGCTGGCAGCTCGCAATGCTGGGAAGAGACTCTGGATACCCAAACAAACGAAGCAGAAAGGACATGTTGTAGCGTACAAGCAACAGATTCTGCACAACTTCTGTGACTTTGTGGCCTCTCCTGACCCCAAGAGCCAAAGTCCTCTCAGCGGTAGCGCCGAAGGCGCATGAGGCTGTGCCTGCAAGTGAGATGAGTTAAGCTGTCGAAACCCTTGAAACCTTTTTGGGGCGCATTCTGCCTGGACTACTGCATGTCCCTCAGCACACCAGATCTTGGCCAAGCATCTCGCATGAAGTTACGCCGTCGAGAACAACCCCGCCGTCACTGTTGCTGTTGGATGGCTGCCGTACTGCTACCCATCTCCTACAACCCAAACCTCAAACCAAGTCTAGCACCCTTCGATTTGAAGTCCAGGTGTTTGACTTTCCTACGATCCAGCCATGAATTCAAAATTACACCTCAACCAAATCATGTCCTGCGGTAGACGGCTCGGTAGGATGGGCGGAGCTTCGTCGCCTTGGAAGACATTTCACTCACAGCTTGGGTAGCACATTGCACTTCTACCTCGCCAGTACCACTACCGCTAGCCACTACTTCCACCAACGACGACAATTAAGACAACAACTACCCCTGCACGAACTGCTACACCTTCTGCTACTGCTACTGTATAACTGCTCCTGCTCCCATTCCCGCTCCTGGGCGGCTGCTGCTGCTGCTCCTGCTCCTGCTCCTGCTCCTGACACCTCTACCATTATAACGTTGCTACTGTCACTCGCTGCTCCCCATGCTTTTACCATCCAGTACTACCACACCGCCTTGTCGGCAGTTAGCACTACCACCGCCGCTGCCACAACGGCACATACGGCTACCCTGTCTCTTGTAACAGCTTGGCGCTTGCGTGATAGTTCTACTCTTGCTAAGTTTTCGCACCACTGGCATCACTAACTACAGGCTGCTTTCACTGGGCTCTCGACCCGCTTGCCCTTCTTGAGGAGGCCACGGGCCTTCTTTCCAGCGGCGGTGAGCCCTCCGAGGCAAGCCAGCAGAAACACCCTCAGAACAGGCTCCTCGTGTGTCGAGTAAACAGAAGCCTGATTCTCTTTACAAGAAATGTGCTAGAACGAGAACTAGCAGCACTGCTAGTAGTGTTAGTAGTCGTCGTCGTGGATTAGAAGTGGTGGTGGTGGTCGTCGTGGATTAGAAGTGGTGGTGGTGGTGGTGGTGGTGGTGGTGGTAGCACCAGTCGTCGGTCGTCGTCGTCGTAGTCGTGGTGGTGGTGGTGGTCGTGGTGGTGGTGGCGGCGCTAGTGCTAAAGGACGCAGTACTAGTAGTGCAGTAGTAGAGCAGTAGTAGTAGTACTTAGTAGTAGTCGTCGTCGTCGTGACAGCAGTGGTGGCATTAGCAGTAGCAGTAGCAGTAGCAGTAGTAGTAGTAGAAGAAGTAGTAGTAGAAGCAGTAGTAGTAGTAGTAGTTGTTGTTGTTGCACGAGTAGTGCTAGTCCTACTACAAGTAATAGCAGCAGAAGTACTAACAGTAGCAGAGCAGTAGCAGTAGCAATAGCAATGGCAGTAAGCAGTGGCAGTGGCAGTGGCAGTGGCAGTGGCAGTGGCAGTGGCAGTAGCAGTGATAGTGGAAGTGGCAGTGGCAGCGGCAGTAGCAGTAGTGGTGGTAGTAGCTGAAGTATTTGCACGAGTAGTAGTAATAGTAGTAGTAGTCGTCGTCGTCGTAGAGTAGAGTAGAAGCAGTAGTAGTAATAGTAGTAGTCGTAGTAGTAGTAGTAGTCGTAGTAGTCGTAGTAGTAGTAGAAGTAGTAGTAGTAGTAGTCGTAGTAGTAGTAGTAGTAGCAGTACTGGCAGTAGTAGCGCTAGTTGCAGTAGTAGCAGTAGCCGTAGTAGCCGTAGTAGCCGTAGTAGCCGTAGCAGCCGTAGCAGCCGTAGTAGCCGTAGTAGCCGTAGTAGCCGTAGTAACTGTAGTAGCCGTAGTAGCCGTAGTAGCGGTAGTAGCGGTAGTAGCGGTAGTAGTGGTAGTAGCGGTAGCAGCAGCATTAGCAGTAGCAGCGGCAGCAGCAGCAGCAGCAGCCTTATCTGGGGCAGGGCTGGAACTAGCAGGTGGTAAGGGTGGTTGTAGTGGTGGTCGTGGAGTGGTCGTGGTCGTGGAAGGGAGGAGCCATGCCGACAAGCATGTGAGCTCAGGAACACGATCAGTCTGCGGCAAGTCTTGGAAGGCACGACGACAACACATCACTTATAACCCCAAGAGTGATGATACGACTGCTACAAGTAGCAAACCACATCTGCGCGATGTCTGTTGATGTGTTCGTGCGCTGGGGTGGCTTTCGAAGTCGGCCTCGCAGTTCGCGGTGCTTCATCACGGGCTTGCAGATCCTGCCAAGGCTCTCCGGAGTCTCAAACAGGAGAGAGCGTGTCAAACATGAAGTTTTTTTGCGGCGAAGCTTTTGGATCTAGACTTCCAGTACTGGAGGGCACAAGGCGCCTGCACTTCTTGATTCGATCATGCCAGCACTCTTGGGCAAACAAGACCTATACAGCTGTCACAGTCGAGATAGGTCAGACCGAAACCCCACGAAGGAGCTCAGAGTATTGTAAGGTACCGAAGTGTGACTCGGGCCAGCTTCAACCATCAAGGTCGAAGCACCAACCGGAACAAGCGAGATTGATGCAAACAGGTCCAGTTGATCCGCGGGTCGTCTCGAACGGTCTTGTGGAACGGATCCACCATCACAACCTCGAACCACTTGTGGACAGCGTCCTGTAGCAAGGGGTGAAGGCACTTTCTTTGCGCGGCGAGCATGTAAACCCTCCCGATGTACTGAACGCAAAGCACAGCAACTG
The DNA here is from genome assembly GCA_003297005.1 of Symbiodinium sp. clade A Y106. NCBI lineage: Eukaryota > Dinophyceae > Suessiales > Symbiodiniaceae > Symbiodinium > Symbiodinium sp. clade A. The sequence goes on from BGNK01007045.1 coordinate 7,175, forward strand.
AACGCCGTGACATTGTCATGCAGCCTGTCTCAACATGGTAGACAGGAACAGGCCGACTTGCCGACGGAGGCAAACTGTTTATATTTTGAATGCTTGGTCACCTGGCTTTCGGAATAAAGCATGTTTGATGACGGAGGCTGAGGGTCCAAAAGTGGACTTCAAAGGTTGATGGCGGGGCTCGAGGTCCACTGTCCAAACTCAACGAATGAACTTAACTAACCTCATGCCAGCCTGTGCCACCCAATAGGAATTCAGCACCTCAGCTTAATGGTGGCGAACGACGCATAAGGCTTGACTTCCTCCATCTGCCATGGATTCAAACGCTCCTGTGTTGTGATCTGCAGAAACTCAGAACTGTACGCCACTAGGCCTAGATACACTTGTGTGTAAAGGTTCCGAGTCGAAGGTCTAACCCCATGCCCCAAGCGACCTGACACTGCAAGCACTGCAGGAAACACCCAGCCAAATCCTCGACATAGATGTCATCAATGCATACTGTCTGCACTACCCCAAGCTTTCGAGCAGGGACTGAGGACTGTCATCCTTAACTTAACGATCCTCACTTTTTGGAGGGCTTGAGAAGCTCCAAGGTTCCTCTCGGAAGACCGAGGCACGCGAAGGCTGCCACACTTTCGGCCCACTCGCTCCTGCATTGCCCACACCCCCCGCCCCCACTTGGGGCGTGACAAACCTGCGCATGATTCAGGGTTGAAGGCTTGGCTTCATGTTCTCACATTGCAAAGATTGCGGTGCCGAGCTTAGCAGGTCTGAGCCCTTCCTGCCTCAGCAATGTTCCTTAGGTTCCGGACCGCCTTCCACTTGTTGATGCCCTGGTTCACCTCAGTCCACGAGAAGCTCGGAGCCGCAGGCTTCAGTGGCTCAGGGTCTGCAAGTTGCGAACGATTGACCTACACATGCCACTAGATGGCTTTGTTTCTACCACAGCGACTCCAAGATCTGACGGTCTGGTGCACCAAAGCCGAAACTTCGAGACTCAAGGCTCACGGGCAAGGAAGAACCGAAAAACAGAGACTGGGCACTGGCTTTCCGTAGACGATGCCCTGCATCAAGATGCGTGCCAAGAGCTTCCGAGCTTTTGGTTGGGAGGGGTCGTCTCAGGATCTTGCGATTCGAAGGCTAGGGCCCACAGTGAGGCCAAAGAGTTCCTTGTCTCATGTCTCTGATGCATTGAAGATCAACGGCTCGAAAATCTTGTCCAGGTGTCCTTCGGAGTGGCAAAATCACCTGCCCTCAAAATGTGCTGACGGATTTCACCAACCACGAAGTGCACAAACCAACCGAATGAATCCACCCGAAAGATGTGGTGCCAAAACCTTGAAACATCTTGAAACCTTGAATGTCTGACATCCCCGCACCTTGGCTACGCGCTTCTTTCGGTCGCCGCGTTTGACGCGGACACGGTAGATGCAGTAGCCCTGCTTGGCCTGCAACGAGGATTTCGGCTTCGGTGGCTGATGCACAATGCAAGCTCAGTCTTGGAAGCAGGTGCTGGGCTGGCTGGCGGAGGCGGGAGGATCAACCACACAAACTGTCACCCAAACTGGCACCCACTTTCCACATCCTGAATCCTGTGCTTCCCACGAGCCCAGCTGATCAAGTCTGAAGCTGCTCGAACTCAGAAACTGACTCTTATCCTCCAAGGGCTCGAAAAAACTGCATGAGGATCCATGAGGTACGCCGCAGCGAGCCTTGTAGCCCATCTTCCGGGCTTTGTCCGGACGTGTGGGGCGGGTGCAGCGGTGCACCGCTGGCAACCTGGTATGGAACTTTGCAACAGGGCAGCTTGGAATAGAAGGCTCACGACACGGTGGGTGGCCCGTTGAACAGCATGCCAAGATTTCAGTAAATCTTTAGGCTACGTCTGAAGGTCATGCAACAACTCAAGATTGGATGTTGCAGTTCTTCAGTCGAGAGACTGACGAAACTCCCAGTTGCGGAGACGGGCGAAGAATCGCATGACGTCCTGCGAAGCCGAGCATACACAGGGTGGTCAAGGCTTGTCCAAGATCGAGATGAAAATCTGCACAACTGCATGAAGTCTTTACGGCTCTGTCGGCTAGATGACTGGGTCACATACCCTTTTGCTACGCAGCCGGTCGTGCCCAGGTCAATACGCCAATACCATCAGAAGCGAGGAATCGGGACCCCGACGGATTGCTTCTTGCGCCACATCTCCTCGAGGTACTTGTAAGCTCCTTGGAAGGTATTCGCGCATGCCCAAGCCATGGGTTCGTCAGAATTGGCATGCACACCATCAATTTTACACTAAAGCAATAAGGTGTCTCGGGCCATCGACAGAATACAGTTACGATGTCACGAGCAAAATTGTGCACGGTCTTGTCCATCATGCCAATCGTTGGCTCCAGCGCGAAGCCTCCTAACTCACAGCAACGACAATCTCAGGCTCGGGCCCATGGTCGATGAAGGACTGGTTTTTAAGGTGCTGTGTCTGTCTCTGTCTCTCAACCTCCGCTCTGCTTCTCCCTTGGGCCACAAACAAGCGATGCGTACTGAATGAGTGCTCGGACGTTACTTCGAGGTTAGGCATGAGGCTTCAGGATGTCAAGGGGAAAGCTCTATCACCTCGGTCACACTACAAAGGTCTTGTATCGTATCGTCAGGCAAGATGCACCGAACAACACAGCAACAACGACAACAACAACAACAACTGCTGCTCCTCCTCCTCCTCCTCCTCCTACTACTACTACTACTACTACTACTACGACCACTACTACAACTACTACTACTACTACTACGACGACTACGACTACGACTACGACTACGACTACGACTACGACTACGACTACGACTACTACGACTACTACTGCTGCGGCATCCAACGAATCCAAGCAACTCCAGCCCTGAAACTATCAAGTGACGCAAACTAAACCAGCCTTTGAATTCTAACGTAACAACCTGCCTGCCACAGATCACTCGTTGATCTCGCGCCTGCCAATTCCTCGTGTCAAGAATTGAATCATGCAGCATGCATCACGATATGTCCAGGAATGAGCTCAACACACAACTGTTTTCAACATGCTGTTGCACATGCAAACAGACCGTACCCTCCGACTTCGGTTGCCACAAGAATACAACCATTCTTTGTTGAACTTCTTACTTAAAGCACTTGTCTACAACAGCTTGCATGCAGCTGTGTAATGACAGAGGCGAACCTACTTGAGCACAGGAACTGAAGCGTGATTAGATCCGACCGACTAACATCAACAGCAGCAAGACATGCAGCAAAAACTTACTGCAACAGCCCCTTGCACGTTCTGCAAAAACCGACGAACAACCTTGATACACCTACACCTCGATTGTGCGGCCAAGACTCCGCTCAAAATGAAATCATAGTTGCCGTGAAGCCGCGACCCGTGTTGATATCATCTTATGGGTGCTGTCCAACACACAGCGATCTAAAGTGCAAAAGAGGAGTTGATGCATTCCTACTTAGGCGCAATGATTGCTAGGTCGAACCAGTGCTACCAGCACACACTTAAATGTGCAATCTTGCCAGATGGGACGTTTAGAGCTTTCACTGCACTCGGCCTTGAGCAAACTGCAAACCACAATACATGTTCAATAAATGTGTGTTGGTTAACAGCAATTGCTTGTCGTAGGAAATATTAAATATCACCTTTCCCGCGAGTATGCAAGCTGGATGCAGGTTGACAGCTGTATTTCAAAATAAGTCATTCAGCCAACTGGCCTGAGAACCAAAAAGCAATCTGCAATTGAGTTTACAACACTCACTACGTCGGATGCACATGTTTCGGCAGTGGCAGCAAATGTTCGGCTGTGAAACGAGGTGAACTGGAAAGCAAAAATGCCGGGAAAGTCAATTCAAAATGCTCAATGCAACCTGCAAAATCCACATTTGATGTCATCCAGAAAGAAACAAAATGCTTTAGGTGGGGCATCGGAGCACTTGTATGCTTGGCCGTCATTTTTTCAACCTGTGAGTGTTTCATAAGGAGGGAGAAGCCAAGGTTGAAACACGAAGGCTCCGATTTACCACAGCAAGCGGTGCATTTTGTCCACACTGGTCGCAAGTTTGGACAACTTTGGTAAGCTTTGTTTTGAGGATCTTGCAGAACGCGCGGCTTGAGCGTCGTTTGCCCTATTTTGAAGCCAGAAAAATCTCAAAAGCTGGGCAAGTCCGTCTGATTCGATCGTCCAAAACGCAAAGGCGCTGACTTGGGCGTGGTGCGAAACACTTTGCCTGGATCCCGCAAAAAACATCGCAACAACAACAACAATGACAACAACATTCAACAACATTAACGACAGCAGCCACAGCAGCATCAGCAGCAACCAAAACAACAACAGCAGCAACGCTGCAACAACAACAAAATACTGCGGGCCTGTTGTACCGACTCAGAAGCGTGGAGAGTCCTTTTGGCGCCTGGCAACGGACGGCCTTGCACGCACTCCTGAGCCGCCCACTGATCGACTTATCCGATGCGGAAGACCTGGACCCGTCTCCAACACTGCTCCAAAAGCGTACTTCATTTTTGGCGCAGTTTTGCTTCTCTAATAATTTGGAGCTCTGACTGCGGCTCAACTGGTGGGTGTCACCGCTGTTGAGTTGGTTTATCAAGGTTGAATCCAACCAACAATTATGTCTAGGTGCGATGGAACCCCTCTGTTCTTTACCGAGTCAATAGCTCAAGGAACAATGGCCACTCTGCTCGCCACTACGAGCTGTGCGGACACTTTACGAATGCTAGTGCCGTCGGCCACACACGCACCCATTCTTTGAAGTGGAACCATCAACACCAACACCCTCATACGAGCTGGTTTGTCATCGATCGGATTTTCCCCCCCTGCGACCACCACGACCACCACCACCACCACCACCACCCACACCCACAAAACAAACATGACAACAACGAACCAACACAACAACCACAACAACCAAAAACCACAAGAACAGCAAGAACAACAAAGAAAGAGAAGAAGAATAACAACAACAAGATGAAGAACAAGAAGAAGATGAAGAATGAAGAAGAGGACGAAGGACAAGAAGACAAGCAATAATAAGAACACGAAGGAGAAGAAGAAGATTAACAACCAGAACAAGAAAGAAGAACAAGAAGAATAACAACAAGAAGAAAAACAACAAAAACTAATTTAAAAAATGACAACAAGACGAAAACTACTAAGAAAAAGAAAAAATGAGAAAGAGAACAACATTTCATTCACACGCAGCGGGGATAGGCGATTCTTGGTGTGAAACTGAATACCTCGCTTGTGCGAGCGTCCGACTATTGCTACTGCGCCGGTTCAGGGCGCCGTCGATGTGAGCCCACGGCTGACCGTGCCTCAACACTGCGCCTGCTCACGTCCCGCCTCTCAAGGCTGCAGACTATGGGCTACAAAGAGACAGACTCAACTTNGTGCCTCAACACTGCGCCTGCTCACGTCCCGCCTCTCAAGGCTGCAGACTATGGGCTACAAAGAGACAGACTCAACTTTTAAGGCGCTTCAGCAGATGCTTCCCAATGTCAACTTGTGTTCAAGCGGCTTGACAAGGAAGTGAAGCATGCCCATTGTATCTGAGAAGCTGACAAAGTGGCAATTTTGGCCTCAGCATTTTTAGGCGTGAGAGCNGTTCAAGCGGCTTGACAAGGAAGTGAAGCATGCCCATTGTATCTGAGAAGCTGACAAAGTGGCAATTTTGGCCTCAGCATTTTTAGGCGTGAGAGCTGGCCCATTTTCAACAGAGTCGTATTTAGACGAGCTTTTGAGACATATCTCTGATTCAAGGCCGCTCTGCCGGGTCCATGCGGACTACAAGCTCTACATTGAACAAGAGACGATGAGGCAGTGACACTCGCAAAAGCGGAATTCCAGGAGCTGCTATGAGCTCTCCTGCATTCACCACATCACCAGGCAGCGGAGTAACTCCTGCTACGGATGAGCTGGTTATATCAATGTATCCAGTTCCTGGATGTGCTACCGTCGATGTCTTTGCCTTTGGCAGCGAGGTCTTAGGGGGAGAAACTCCACCCTCCGGCTCAGACATCCCTTCTCTGGCTGCACCACCAACACGTCCACTATTGCTTTTTGGAGGAGGGCCAAGGATAGTAGGCGGGGGAGGCCCCTTTGGTGCGCCAACTTTGGCCGGTGCCCGCGGAGCGGCGCTTTCCTCTTCAGAGTTCTCGATCTCATCTAGATGTGATAGTGCGTGCCCTTCCCCCTCGTCTTCCTGCCGGTGGTGGTGTTCTGGAGGAGTCCCGAGACCGTGTAGCCCGGTCAGACATGGCACACAGTTGTGTGAAGCGAGGGGANATGTGATAGTGCGTGCCCTTCCCCCTCGTCTTCCTGCCGGTGGTGGTGTTCTGGAGGAGTCCCGAGACCGTGTAGCCCGGTCAGACATGGCACACAGTTGTGTGAAGCGAGGGGAGGGAGACGCTCGTTAAGCTCAATCCAAAATCCTGAGATGGTGAGCAGGTTGAGCATGACACAGGCAGAGTTGATCGCTGAATGTCACTGCACACACCGTCTGAGTGATCCCCTGGCTAAACACTACTATGCTGAGGGACCAGCTGCAAAGAGCCATCAACCTGAGTAAGGAGACTGAAACGCAGGCGGAGCTATCTTGTTAAGGGGGATTCCCAGGAGAATAACTCCGCCATCAAAAACCTTTTTCACATGGGATTGCCACGCCGATCGTATTTCTGGTGATCTCTAAGACTCTCATAGTGGAGAATAGATGCGGGAAGAATGCGATCGGATGTGAGGACCACTCCGTTCCTGCTGCGGTAGAACTGGACCCCCTGCCTCATGGCATATCTAGTGTCGACTGCTATCACCATGGTGGCATTCTCGCGGAAACCTGACATCACGTCTTGTCCCCTGTCTTCTTCGGAGATGACGTGGACGTGGCGGCCCTCAGAGCCCTTCCTACCTTTTCCGCTGCGACCTTGCTCCTGAGCGAGCAAAGCTTGAGGCATAATACCCTGATCACGGATGGCATCATAAAGATGCCACTTCGTCCCATGTAATGTAATAGAACTTCGGGGAGTGACTCCTCCGTGTATCGCTCAAGTAGGTCCTCATCAAAGACGTCCGTGCGGGAGTGCCCCTGAACCGCTCGGTATATCATCCACGCTAGGCTACCAGCCTTCGGGTAGACATACCGAAGCTTAGCATTATTGCGTGCGATCTCCTGCAAATCGCCGGGAGTTGTATGCTGCTTGTAGATGCGAGGCCACCTCAGGAGGTCCTTTAAGAGAACCCATCCTGCAGTTGTTGCTGAAACTGTAGGTTGATGGCCATGGCGCGGGCACGCTGCTAAAGCTTTCGAGACATTGACAGAAAACTGGGACGTTGGATTCGTTGGATCCTGAGTATCCGACCTGTACTTCCCCAACGAACCTGGCTCCCCCAACCATGGTGAGATCTCATCCTGCGCCACCGCAGAAGCTTCTGCAGCTGCTTTAGATGAGGAAGACTCTGGGGGAGTATCTCCTCCCTGGACGCCGTGGGGAGTAACTCCACCCTGTATAACGCTGGTTGATGAAGGAAGAGGCCCTCCTTCTGCTCTGTCTGGGCCCAAACTTAGCCCATTGCCTCAAAAGCCTGGAGCGCTGTGGACAGTGGAACTTCGAGTGCACCGGCCCACACACGAAGATAATCACCAAGTTTAAGTTCGCTCTTAGTGGCGACCTGTAAGTGGAAAGCACAAATGCCAACGAAGTCATATCCGAATATCAACTGATTGGTCTTCTTCCCCTTCTTGACCGAACCAGCTGGGTCAACCTCCACTTCACTTAGGGCTCGTAGATATAAGTGCTTCGGGCCGTACCGGATGAAAGCAGCGTACCCCTGAGCTAGGTGCTTGTTAGATGGCTTGTGGAGATACACACCCTGTCTGTTGTCAAAGCGACGCATTCCTGCCACTTTGTCATTGGACGGCATGATCCTACCTGTTGCCATGAGCCCATGGAGGCGTTCCATATGTGTACCATGAAAAGCTGTCTCCAGCTGAGATGCTTGTAAGGTGTTCGGGCTTCGAAAGGGAAACCTGAACCATCCTTCCCCCTGCTCAGTTGGAAAAGAGAGAAGCTCCANAGCTGAGATGCTTGTAAGGTGTTCGGGCTTCGAAAGGGAAACCTGAACCATCCTTCCCCCTGCTCAGTTGGAAAAGAGAGAAGCTCCATTAGATCCTCGTCATTGGGTCCTCTTCGGCTGCAGAGGAAGGTTTGCATCAGCGCATGTGCCGTGGCCGTTGTCGCTGCCTCCACCACTGCCAATCCTGACTGAAGCGCCTGCGTGACCACCACCGAGACTCGATGCTCATTCAGATCCTGAAAGCTACCGGCACACCCAGGGTCTTGGTGTGGAAAACCCGTATATTCCATCGCTTGTAACGATGTCCGAGCAGCTTCATATCGGGCCTGGCGAGAAGAGACTGATAGGGAGAGTCTCCACTCTTTGCTTTAACGGTAGGGGGAGCAACTCCTCCATCTTCATTTCCCGTTTGCCTCTTTCTTGAGGGTGGAGGAGGTGGTGGGGGAGTAACTCCACCCGAACCTTTCCCACCTTCCCTNGGGAGCAACTCCTCCATCTTCATTTCCCGTTTGCCTCTTTCTTGAGGGTGGAGGAGGTGGTGGGGGAGTAACTCCACCCGAACCTTTCCCACCTTCCCTTTCCCTGTGTCCAGCGGCTCTCTTTGAATGTCCCTGATAAGAAGGAACGTCCTCACCATGTGCTCTGACCGACCTCCGCCACTGTCGCAAAAAGTTGCGGTACGACACATAGGGGAGCTGAGCTTGCTCTCTGGTTTGGCAGAAAGCTTCATATTCAGCTTGGTAGCCGGGATCTTGCAAAGAACGCCGGGACATGGCTCGTCTTCAAAATCCTTAAGTGCCTTGAGCTGCCAGTGAGCTGCATTAGGAAGTGTTGAGTTCCAACAAAGTAAATGCTCTGGATCCCTGTAGGTCCCCGACAACGCTGGGCCAATTAGCCCATGTGGTAGGGAGGTCCTGGTAAGACCTAAATGTGTAGCTTTGGCCAATTGCAGGCAGGTGTTCAGAACTTTGAGCGAAGGCGACCATGACTAGGCCCCCGGCTGCGGAGCAACTCCAGCGCCCTGGCTCCAGCTTCCATTCTCATGAATCTATGGCGGGCACTCTTATATGCGCCAGAATCGATTTTATCAGCGCTCGACATCAATCTTCAAAAATTCTACAAAAAGACGCAGGGGAGTGACTCTTGGGGAGGAACTCCACCAGTATAACCTTAAGCTGGTTCTGAGGGGGAGGATCTCCACCTTGGGGAGCAACTCCACCTTACATGCCCGCCTTACATACCCGCCGGGGCGTCCTCAGTGGAAGATTGAAGGCGTGCATGGGTCAGCTTTCCAAATTGAGAGTGCGGTCCTCACTGTAGAACTTGGCTCGAAACCGCTCGACCTCCTCCAAGAACCTAGTCCTCAGTGGATCTGACAGGTAGCGGCAGGCATAGGAGACAAGGTGAGTCTCCCTTTCCAGGCTGTCGAGGTCGATCCGGTGAAGATTCAGCGCCTCTGCCACAAAGCTGCCGCTTTCCAGCCTTGCTGTTGTGAGATAGGCCATGATCAGGTCCCCAATCGCCCTGCGACGTCGGTGCCTGATTTGGTCCCATTCCTGGAACCCTACCAGCACTCCCAGATGGCTCATGAGTTCTCGGACTCTGGCTCGGTTCCTCTAATGTCTCAGTTAGTCTCTGCTCTGTCGTCGACCATTCGTAGAAGGGCCATTCCCCTTCCGAGTTAACGATCCCCTCCTCCATCAATTTCTCTTGCGTGATTTCGTGCAAGCCACCCCACCCAATCCACCCTGGGAAAAAACATTCCCACAAATATCTCAAATCAAGCAAAGCTTAAAGCCATATAAATGAGATATGGACAAATAGGGCAATCAAATATATGTTGCCGAAATTATCAAGGAGAGTAACAGAAGGCTGCAAGCAGAAAGCATGAGCGATGTTTTCGCCTCATCACGAGGAGTGCGTGCGATGGCCGATGCGAACCGCAACGACTGATCCCCCATAGACGAAATTTCTGGGACATGGGTGGGTGGGATTTCAGAAATTGCTACGACCTGGACCAGGTCTAAGCCAAGGCGGCGCGGTAGACATGTTTCACTACACAGTCGAATCAGACGCGCAATCGAAAGGAAAAGTAAAACAAAGAAATTCTTTTCTTTGAGGGAAAAATTGGGGCTGAAATAATAAAGGCAATTTTAGCCAAAGAGGCTTGCAAATTAATCACACTTTGATGGACGAGTCCACCTCGCGTGATTTCGTGCAAGCCACCCCACCCAATCCACCCTGGGAAAAAACATTCCCACAAATATCTCAAATCAAGCAAAGCTTAAAGCCATATAAATGAGATATGGACAAATAGGGCAATCAAATATATGTTGCCGAAATTATCAAGGAGAGTAACAGAAGGCTGCAAGCAGAAAGCATGAGCGATGTTTTCGCCTCATCACGAGGAGTGCGTGCGATGGCCCATGGGGCATTCGACTTCGTCGAATGCACAGCCGATGCGAACCGCAACGACTGATCCCCAAGCAACGCTGACGGAAGCGAGGCTAAGCCCACGGATCCTTATCACGCAGTCTCTCCTTTTTCTGGAGCTTCGCAGCCCTCTTCCCACGCAGCTTTTCCTTGTACTCCTTGATGTCCCCATAGAGAGACTCTCCGGCCCTCATGAGGTCTTTCAAGATGATAGACTGATAGCGGCTGAAGTCAAATCGAAGTCGTAGCTCGGCGCTGAAAGAATCGTACTGCTGGTTAGTCAAAGCATCTGCCAAAGCATTCTGCAAGCGGGGAGCCCAATGGAGGTCCAGACGTAGCGACCTCTGCTGAAGAATCGCCGCCAACTCCATTAGCACCGCATTCAGTGGAAAAGACGTGGTCATCCACCGGGCGGTGATAAAAGCGTTGCCCCGGTTGTCGGTCCCAGCAGAGCAGTGGTTGATACCGTGAGAGCCTTTCTCAGGTTCAAACAGCAGCACAGCAATCAAGGTGGCCAACATCTCAAGCGCTCCAATGGAGCGGTAAGATTGTCCTGACATGAAGAAAAGCGGAAACTTNGGCCAACATCTCAAGCGCTCCAATGGAGCGGTAAGATTGTCCTGACATGAAGAAAAGCGGAAACTTCAAGTGATCAATCTTCTCTGAGAACCATCTGCAGTTGCGCGGATTAGCATCATTGGCGCAGCACCATCCGCCCACCCAAAGCTCCGAGCCCTGGGCCCTGGCATCCGTCCGAAAGTGCTCCTTCGGCGGAGCAGAGTGGCGTGCCACCTCCACATGACGTAGGCCTCGTTCCAAAGCCTTTTGCAGGAAGAGCAACACCAGCGACACGGCCTTCGGANAAAAGCGGAAACTTCAAGTGATCAATCTTCTCTGAGAACCATCTGCAGTTGCGCGGATTAGCATCATCGGCGCAGCACCATCCGCCCACCCAGAGCTCCGAGCCCTGGGCCTTGGCATCTGTCCGGAAATGCTCCTTCGGCGGAGCAGAGTGGCGTGCCACCTCCACATGACGCAGGCCTCGTTCCAAAGCCTTTTGCAGGAAGAGCAACACCAGCGACACGGCCTTCGGAAGCCTAAGCGTGTGACAGGCCTGTACCGCAGTTGCCCAAGCGTAAATTGGCCCCAGGAAAGGCTTAAGAAGCGGGATCACCGAAAAGGCAAAGGACAAACGGCCTAGAACCGACCTAACGTCCCCAACCCTCACCAGACCATCAGACCTCGTCTTGCGAATCCAGCCGATGACCCATTCCGCTCTGCT
>BGNK01007046.1:724-19504 GCA_003297005.1 Symbiodinium sp. clade A Y106
GCATTTATCAAGCTAGCTACCTCCTTTCTTATTCATGCAGTATTCAATGCCGATGTATATGAACTCATGTTTGGAAACTGTATTTCGATTAACCCTTTCAGAAATATGCCATATAAGATATATAATTTCATATGTATATATATATATAGTTTTAATAGACATGTGGGTGTATATGTATAGGCCTCCTGCATCCAGATGTATATCTTCCTATGCACAGACATAAAGAATGGTGAGATGCTTCGTTTGCCATACAATATCCCTGTANGTATATCTTCCTATGCACAGACATAAAGAATGGTGAGATGCTTCGTTTGCCATACAATATCCCTGTAAACCACCTGTTTTACCCAAACGTAAGACCGGCAAACATACTGTTGGAAAAAAACTAGTTTTCCGATTTTCCCGGAAACCAAAACAGACATGAAACCAGAAACAACACACCAAAATTGGTAAACCAGAAAAAGGAACTACAAACCCATGTACAGGTACTTATAACCTTACTTACTAAGTCCCATGATCCTTTAAGTACCCTAAAGCCCCAAGGACCAGGGGCCTTGGAGGAGGGACCCACGATCTCTGCCGAGGCTTTAATGCTTAGACTTCGAGGGTTTCGTCGGATTTCATCCTGGCTCCAGGTTTCAGAATCGCAAGATTTTGCGACACGTTGCCCCCCCTGAACCCTCCGCCCTAAACCCTAAACTCCAAACCCCAACCCCCAAAAAAAACCAGAAGCTTCCATCTTCGGAGTGGGCGTGGGGGATCCCCCGGGTCTTTTGATGGTCCTTTGTAGCGCGCCTGTAAAATTCAGCAAGTTAGGGTTTAGGGTTTAGGGTTCTGGAAATTACAAGTGTCGTGGCCTCTTGGGGATGAAATAACAGAAGACTTCACACCACTTTTCACCGACGGGCCTATGTGAGATGAGGTTGTGGAAACTTGAACGATAAACCCATATAAACGATGCTTCCCCAGAGAGTCCAGTACCCCTTAATAAAGGCATATGCCTTAAGTTATAAGGGGCCGCATACTATAATTTAAGCTAACATATTCCTTAATTGACGTTGTTGGGCTCTTTGGGTCATACAACCCTGAAAAAATCAACAACCTCTAATCCCGCTCAGTTTCAGTGGGGGAGACCCCAGAGGTGAACGGGGATTGAAGGTACCACTCGTGGACCTCACCCTACTTAGAGGATCAGGGGACTTATTAAGTAGGGTTCCTAAGATTCTGAGTGGCCCCTTTATAATAAGGGTACCCTTTTTCCTACTATTCGGTGGGGATCCGAAAATAAAAAGGGCAAAAGGGTACTACTCAGGAACCTAGGTTCCAAGTAAGGTAATTAATTGTGTAAGTACTTATAACTTCAATTAGGGTACTTAAGTCCCACGATCCTGCAAGTAAGCCTTAAACCTACTAAATCCTAAACCCTAGACTAAACTAAACCCTAAAACCTGAACCCCCAAACCTAAATACTAAATCCTAAATCCCAGACTAAACCCTAAAACCTGAACCCCCAAACCTAAACCTGCAACCCGAAAGCCCCAAACCCTAAACCTTGCACTGGAAAGCCCAAACCCGGAACTCTAGACCGACACCCTACTTAAAGACTCATGGGACTTAGTAAGTAAGGTTATAGGTAGTTTATAATTAGGAGAACCCCACTTAGGGGACTTATAACCCCCAATTATAACCTACTTACTAAGTCCCATGATCCTCTAAGTAGAAGCCTAAACCGCAATGTCAAAACCCCGGTGCTGAACCCTGGCGGCCTCCTTCCACAGCTTCTCCCGCTCCCGCGTGATGTCTCGCTCTGCAGCCTTTGCCTGTGCCTGTGACATCCTATATAGCGAATCCCAGAAAGTTGGAACATCGATTTAGGATGATTCATGCTGGGATTCCCTTTACTTTACTTTAAGGGCATGAGGCTGCTGATGTTCCAACTTTCTGGCTTCTACTATAATGCTTGGGGTCTGTTCGGATTTTAGGGTCTAGGATTTAAGACTTTAGGGTTTCGGTCTGAATAGTTGTGATGTTTTCCTCCATGGCCACGACATAATCATAGCTTAACCTGCCCTTCTAAAATCCTGCTCACTACTGCGGCCGATTTATTGCCGCTCCTCCAGCACTCCTTGTTGCAAGATGGGAGGATGGAAAGGGTATAGAGGGCTGCAAGTGATTTACGTAGTCTTGAGGATGGAGAACCTACACCCTATACCCTGAACCCTAAGTTACTAAACCCTAAGCTTTACCAAGGATCCCCGGACGGGGAGGAGTTGTCGACTGCAGGTATAAACTCTGTCAACCCCGAATATGAAGCCCAAAATCCTAAACTCCAAAACCGCAATCCCTCCTCCCCCCGCCTCTCCCCCACCACCCGCCTTAACCCTAAACCCTCTCTCCCTAAACCCAAACCCTAAACCTCCGCCTTAATCCTAAACTCTCCCTAAACCTTCAACCTCCGCCTTAACCCTAAACCCTAAGACCCCAAAAAACCGTATAGATCCCTTAATTAAAGGAACCCTAAAGGAACCCTAAAGCCTCTCTCCCCCACCTGAAGCTTCTTCAGCGTCTCGTTCTCCTTCTCGTACTTTTTCAGCTCCTCGTCCAAGGCCTCGGGGGCGCTCTAATGTAGGGGCCTTAATAATTAGAATAGGGTTTCCTTTAAGGGGTTCCTTTAAAGGGGTCTAGAAGGAGTACTATATGGGGTATTACGGGGGTTTAGTAGAGGGGCCTCAATAATAAGAATAGGGTTTTGGGGCTCATTCTACTATAAATACAATAAGGAACCCCAACACAGTATAGGTAATTGTTTAAGCCCCTATAGTAGTGTTGCGGGTTTAGGGTGAAAGAGTTTCGGACTCCTCGAAAAAAGGGGGGGTTCCATAAGGGTTACCAAAAGGGTTCCTTCAAAGTGTCTAGTGTTGGGGGTTTAGGGTGAAAGGGTTTATTATCTGGGTTTTGAGCGTTTAGGGGAGTAGGGTTTAGGGTTTAGTCCTGAGGCGTTTTAACCCGGTTGGGTTTTTTAGCTTAGTGTTTAGGGTTGAGCAGGTTTTAGGGTGGTTTGCTGTGTTTGCTTACCTTTTTCTATATACCTCTTGCCCCCTTGGATCCAGAATAAAGATAAGTTCTCATGATTAGCAAACTGTTGAGCTTATACTCTAGCATACATGAAACTAGTTCCTACCGGGGGTAAGATTTCATGTTGAGGATTGAGGGCTTTGAAAGTCAAGGATCTAGGGCTGGCTTCAAGTTCAGGATTGAAAGTTTTAAGTGTTGCGTTTGGGGTTGGGGGCTGATCTTCAAAAGATATGGTAGGACCCAATTTCAGGAAGCGCCCATGTTGACGTGCATGCGGTTTAGTGCTTCGGATTCTGGGCTCTAAACCTAGGTCCTGCAACAGTAAACCCTCAAATCCCGAAGCATCTTCTCACATCCTCTCATTCTGCGATGCCCACGGCTGCGATTCAGCGGCCGGCCATGCACACTGACACTTTGGACTTGTCGGCTTGCTGTTGCGAAGTAGTGCTTGTTGAACCCGGTCTCGTAGCCGGGCCACTTCCTCGTCGACTTCTTGACCGTCGCGTTCCAGAAAAGCTTGGCCACTCGAACATGTAAAATTTCAGTAAATGGGTATCGTGCAGACCAAGCTTGAACCAGGACCGCGCCTTCCGTGACAGCGTGGTCAGGTGCGGCATTCTTTCTTCTTTCCCAGAGGGTCCATATGTACCACCATTATGGAATTAAGTCTCCAAAACCATAATAGGGATGGTCTTTTGGGACCTAATTCCATAACGGTAGCGTATATGAACCTTCTGGGTTTGCTCTTGACTCAGATCTGGCGGAGATGCCAAGGGAGAGCCAGGGTCGAGGGCTCAGGGATGCGAAAGGCTGAATATTATACGGGCCTGAATCATTCGAATAAAGTCCTGGCGCAAATTATACTATAGTTCTAATAAGGAACCCCCAAATAGCATTGTAATTATCTAAGCCCCTATAGTACCATGCTTATGCACACTCGCATTTTTGTTGTTGACTTCAGCAGCAGCAAATTAAACTGGTTGCATGTCCAACTGGGCAGCCGAGGCGTGGCTCAAGGTGACCACCTGGAGAGCCCACTACTCTTCAATTAAGGAATAAGCCTTATATCTATAAAAAGACAACAGCTACGAGTGAACTGCCACACCCCGAAACGCTGCAAACTCGAAACCCGAAACCCTAAACCCTACACTGAGCTATATATCTTAATTTACAAGGGGCCTCATATTGTGATTTAAGCTATATGCCTTTATTAAGGGGCATTGTGCTCTCTGACCATGACTCCGTGCTTCGGCTTCGACCTTCTCCCGCGGGCCTTGAGCTCTACCAGGGCAAAGGTGGAGATGGTGTCAAAGCTTTCGAACCCCCCAAAAACTCCAATACCCCTTAATTACGGAATATACCTTAAACTAGAGTGAGTAGGATCCCTAATATGACTTAAGGAATATTGGAGTCTCTGGGCCTCTTAGCTTAGATAGAAGTCCGTGGGGTGCAGGGTTTAGGGTCTGATTTTTAGGTGTGCGGTTAAGGGTTTATGGTCTACACCCTGTAGGAAAACGCAGGGAACCCTGCCCTAAACCCTCAAACACGACCCCGCCCTGGAATAACCGTGAAAATCGTTTTACAACCCATTTCCCCTTATTAACCCTCCCTTAATGCCGAGACGGGCACGGCCAGCCGCGCGCGGGCTTCTTCGGCCAGGGTCTCCTCACCCAGAGACTCCCAAAGCCCTAAACCCTAAACCCTAAAACCCTAAACCCTAAACCCTTACGGAAGAGTTTTCGAGAGGATTCCAAGACACAGGTTCTGATGGGACTTTACAGGAGAAGTGTTGTTACCTTCAGTTTTTCACGGGATCTCAAGAGGCCTTCATAGCGCCAACATAGGAGTTTCAAGGGTTACTGGACTTTGAAGTAACCAGGGTTAAAAAAGTATAGACTTTTATTTCATAATGGTTCCTTAAAGGAACAGGTGCCCCAAAAAAAGTATTCAAGTATGGTACTCCAGAACCCAGGTTATGCGTTTGAGTTCAAGAGTTATCATGCTCATGGTCTTGAGCCTAGGATTGCTAGCCTATGGGCATTGTCACCATCACCTGCATCGACATTGTGATCAGAGAGTTAACCCTAGAACACCCTTGGACTCACCAGCCTAAAGTTGTCATAATTCCTGGACCCCTGGACCCTAAAACCCTAAAGCTCTCAAACTCGGAACTCCAAACCCCTGCAGTGACTTAAAATCCTCTTATAGAACCCCCTTTCAAGCAACCCTAACTGAGCGTTTAAGTAACCAGCGAGAAAAAAGAATAAACTTATATTTCATAATGGTTCCTTTAAGAAAGTAAAAAAAAAGTATGGTACTCCAAAGCCCAGCTAAACCCTAAAGCCCTAAACCCCCGAAGCCCTCTTAGCCACTGCAAAACCCAGCACCGAGCCTGCTCTGCAGATGTGGCCGAGGGTGGCTCAGAAGACTTGGACGACTTCCGGCCTGTCAAACAAGGGAAGGTCAGGGTTGTAGGGCCTAGTGGTTTTTAGGGGCTTTTGGGGGTTTAGGGTGTTAAGGGTTTTAGAGCTTGGGGCTTAGGGCTTAGGGTTCAAAGTTTCGGGTTCAGCGTTTAGGGTTTGGTATGACGATGATAATCACGACGCTAAGTGTCGATTTCTGCAGCCCCCAAATCATGTCTAGTTCGGGCTCTATATTAAACTAAACCAACAAGGAAATTCAAAACTATCCCAAATCGGTACCTAGGACAGCGTTGAAGTTGCTTTGTTGGTCTTCCGAGGCCTCCCTCACCGGCTCGCCGCCGTGATGCCGCAGCTGCGCTGCTGAGGGTCCCATCACCTGGCACGTATGTTTTGTCAACAAGCTGTTAGAATAGTTTAGGGTTTAAGGTTTTGGGGTTTAGGGGTTTCGGGGTAAATCGGAACAGAACACTGTAGATGGTGAGAGCACCGGTGTCGAAACTATGCAAACATGTTCTTGCCCTATTTGTTCTGATGCTTGCGGTGACGGCGACGTTGGACGATGGCACTCCTCCGAGGCAGCATCACCGTGAGAGCACTATCATCATCCGCATACTGAAGGGGTGTAGAGTGTAGCGCTATCCCCAAATCATCAACCCTAAAAGCTCAAACCCCCAAAACCCTAAACTCAACCTTGAGTTAAAGCCCTGGCCCCTGAACCTTGTAGCCTCCCTAAACCCTAAACCCCAAGCCCTACCTTTACCCCCCCAAAAACCCGTTTTAAGGACTGAAATGAGGAAGTCATCATAGGGAACCTGAAAAAGGAAGGTTTTATAGGGTCCAGGTACACCCTAATTCTTGTCGCTTAATGCGCTTAAGGGGCCGCCTGCCGTAGCAGCTTGTCGGCCGTAGAGTGCGGAGAAAGCGTCGGCGCCCTCCCAGTGCGCACTCCTTCACCAAAGCTTCCCAGAGAGCTCAATACCCCTTAGTTAAGGAATATAGCCATAAATTGGGGTTCCTTTGAGGGCTCCTGTAAGGGTTTTATGGAGTTTTTGTACGACCCATATACCCGGTAATGAAGGAATAAAGCTGAAATCATAGTATGAAGCCCCTTATAATTTGAGGTATATTCCTGAATTCAGGTGTATTGGGCTCTCTGGGTTTGTGTTCCCCATATCTTAAACCCTACACCCTAAGCATTAGACCCTAAGCGAGCTGGACACCGAGTACAAAGAGACAGCGGTAATTACTAGAAGCACTAAATGCCCTGGGGAACCCTAAACCCAAGCCCTAAAACCCTAGACCCTATACTCTAAACCCATGCCGTAAAGTCTAAACCATAAATTTAAATCCATGCCCCCTAAACCCTAATCCCTATAAGCCCTCCCTAAACACGCCTAAACCCACGTAATCCCCAAACTCTATAAGCCCTCCTTAAACAAACCTAAACCCATGCCCTAAGACCCAAAACCCTAAACTCTACAAAGCAATCCCTAAACACCCATAAACCCATGCCCTAAGCCCTAAGACCCAAAACCCTCAACTCTATAAAGCCCGCCCTCAACACCCATAAACCCATGCCCTAAGACCCTAAACCCTCAACTCTACAAAGCCCGCCCTCAACACCCACAAACCCACGCCCTAAGACCCTAAACCCTAAACTCTGCAAAGCCCCTCCTAAACACCCATAAGCCCTAGAAGCCGCAAGCCTTCAACGACTCCAAACCCTACATCCTAGACTCTGAACTCTAAGCCCCTCGAAGACCCCAAACTCTAAACCCTAAACCCTACTGAAAGGCTCATGGGACTTAGTAAGTAAGTTATAAGTAGGTTATAATTAGGATAACCCCACTTAGGGGACTTATAACCCCCATTATATAACCTACTTACTAAGTCCCATGATCCTTTAAGTAAGCCCTCGAAGACCCCAAACTCTAAACCCTAAACCCTAAACCCATGCCCTGAACTCGGAATCTCATCCCGACTTCATCCTAAACCCTACAACCCCAGACCCTAAGCCGAAAGCCTTCAAGGAGCCTAAACTCATGCCCTAAACCATCCTAAACCCTAAACTCTATAAGCCCTCCCTAAACATGCCTGAACCCATGCCCTAAGACTCTAAACCCTAAACTCTATAAGCCCTCCGCAAACACCCCAGAACCCATGCTCTAAACCTTGAACCCTAGACCCGAAGCCCTGAGCCTTCAAAGAGCCAAAACCCGTGCCCTGAAGCCGGAATCCCAAATTCAGGAGTACAGCTTCAATCATAACATGAGGCCTCATATGATACAAGGTATATTCCTCAATGAACCTAACCCCAAACCCTAATTAAGGGGTATATGGGCCTTATTAAAAGCCCTTATAGACCCCTGAAAGGAGCCCTTAAACGAACCCTTAATTAAGGGGTAATGGGCTCTCTGGGTCACGCCGGAATCCTGGTCGGTGGCGTCGCGCGCCGCGCTGTTGAGCTGGGGGCCGAGGTTGCCGGGGAGTGGAAGTAGGACCTGGCGATTCGCCTTAATTTTTTTAAAAAACTTTGTAGAGGGTTTTATAGGGTTTAGGGTTTAGGGTTTCTTTGATTTTTTTATTAACTTAAAAGAGGGTTTTATAGGGCTGCTATACAGGTTTTGCAAAGGTTCTTATTGGCTTCGAAGCTTTGAACTCATTTCTGTTGCTATTTATAGGCTTTGTAAGCGGTGTATGTAGCGTTGTGAAGGGTTTAGAGAGTTTTCTACAGGTTCTCACAAGGTGTCATACGGGTTTTCTAAAAGTGCGAAAAAGTTTGTGAAGGTTTTATGTGCGTTCTTCAAAGAGGCCCCGTCAGGGTTTAGAGTAGTGCGGTTTGGGTTCAGGGTTCGCAGCTTCGGGGCTGAAGGGTGAAGGTCTTGGCAAGATTTTTCGGACAGGGTCCTGTTGAGCATGGTCTAGGGCTTGGCGTGAAGTCTACACGGGGCCCTTCAACAAGATCTACCAAAGTTAGAAGAAAGACCCAGACATAGCAAAACAACAAAACAAACGCCCGTAGCCCTACAAGAACCCTGAAAAAGAGTCTGTGGTAAGATTGAACCCTAGCCATCCCCGTTCGCTAGCAAATTGGAATCCCATACTCGAGACGACGTCCCCCAAACCACACCCGCTTAGTAGTCCAAGCCATGCCTTGAATAACAAAAACCTACATTGTTGTAGGTGTCTAGGGTTTACAAGTGGAACCTACGCCCATGCCTGAACAATCCTGTACCCTGCGTCTTTACGCTAGTAGGGCTTAGACTCAGAGACTCCAATATCCCTTAATTAAGGACTGTTCATGTCGAAACCTTGTTGAAAAGAACGACATATCGACTATGGGGTTCCAACAGTCCCTTAGTGCCTCTGTTTCGTCGTATGGTCATACTAAAAAGGTCCTCAAAACCGTAAACCATAAATCCAGGGACCCTATACCGTCCCGCAGTGCTCCCAATATCATGTTAATCTAAGGTTAACCGTCTCCCAGAAAAGCCGACCCTAATGATTGAGGACTCTGTACTGCCTCAACACCCTAAAATACAAACTCTAAACCCGCCCTGAAGCCGGCAATCCCATAGTTCAGCAAGCACCCGCCTGCAGCTAGGCATTATGGGCTACAGACAAACCCTCGACAGCGCACTGGCGCCTTACAACATTTGAGGTCGGTGGCTCGCCCTCGATCTCTTCTAGGCCGAGGTCATCCTGGTCACAGCGCCGTTAGAGGCTTAGGCTATATATATACACACACATACACATACATATATGTATGTGTGTATATATATATATATCTATTTATATGCTCCTATGCTTAGAAGGGGTACGTTCAGGGTTTCAGGTTAGGGCTTAGGACTTGGGGCTTAAAATATATTAAGATCGCCCTGAACGATGTCCTAAACCCCTAAACACTAAAGCCTAAACCTCCAAGCCTACTACTACAGGGGCCTTAGTAGTTAGAATAGGGTTTTGGGGCCCGGTACACTATAATTATAATAAGGAACCAAAATAGTATAGGTAATAATCTAGGCCCCTATACGAATTGGAGGCCTCAAAAGGTGGGATGAAGGTCCCCTAAACCCTAAACCGCTTTGTAGGACAAAGGATCCCTTATTTAAGGACTCTTGTTTTGGGATTTACCTCACCTCCTTCATCCCAGCCACGGAGCCCTTTGAACGAAGCCCTGAGCCCCTCAGCCTAACGCCCTTTGCCTAAACCGCTGACCCTACCTGTAGCCGAAAAGACCTACCTTTTTAGGGTTCCTTATTATGGTTTCTATATATAGTTCCCTAAAAAGGTAGGTCTTTTCGGCTACAGGTATACTCTAAACCCTGAAGCTCAAAACCAAAAACCTAAACCTTCAAGCACCGAATCTAACCCTCCCACCCCAAATCCTTCGCCCTTACCCAAAGCCCGACCCTAGTTCTAAAGCCCTGGCCCCACACCCCGAGAACCTAAGACTCAAGGCCCTAAACCCGAATGCCCTGGCCCTACCCTTTCAAAGCCTAAACCCTCAAGCCACGAACCCAACCTGGGAATCGATTTCAACAGCCCCGTACTTAGGGCTCTATATCAAACCCAGAAGGTTCAGGGATTTAGAGTCTAGGGTTTACCTGGACCCTATAAAACCTTCCTTTTTAAGGTTCCCAATGATGAGTTCCTCATATAAGTCCTTAAAAAGGTAGGTTTTGGGGGGTTAAGGCCAAGGGTTTAGAGGTCTCTTTTTTAAGTGCAATGGTTTAGAGGAAAACGGTTTAGGGGCTTCTCGTTGAAGGTTTAGCCTGGCTAAAGCTCTGAAGGCCGTGCCTCGAAGTCCAAGTCCAGAGCCTAAGCCCTATAGTACCGTTATAGTACCCTTATAGGAAAGTATCCTTAAAGGAACCCTTAAAGGAAACCCTCAAAAACCTAAACCTCTAGTACCTTTATAGTATCCTTATAGGAACCCTTAAAGGAACCCTAAACCCCAAACCCTAAGATACCTTTATAGCCTATAGCACCCTTTAAAGAACCCTTATAGAAACCCTTAAAAGAACCCCTTAAAGGAATCCGAAACCCGTGAGCCTCGAAGTCCAGGTCAAGAGCGAGATCCCGGCAGTCCCAGGGGACGGAGTCGGCCCAGTCCTGGTCGCCCTGAGCCTGGGGGGTTTAGGGCGGGGTTCAGGGGGTTTAGGGTTTAGGGATTGTTTTGGGGTTTAGGGTTTAGGGTTTGGGGTTTAGGGTTTGGGGGTTAGGGCTAGGGTTTACGGTTTAGGGCTTAGGGTTTAGGGGTTTGGGGTTCAGGATACTTAGAGGATCATGGGACTTAGTAAGTAGGGTTCCTTAGAGGGCTCCTTTAAGGGATCTAAAAGGGTTCTAAAAGGGTTCCAAAAGGGAGAGAGCTTAGGATACTTTGGGACTTAGCAAGTAAGGTTTAAGGTTCCTTTTAAAGGGTACTATGGGGTTCTATAATAATAGGGCTCCCTTTAAGGGTTTGGGGTTTAGGGTCTACTCAAAGGCTCATGGGACTTAGTAAGTAAAGTTATAAGTAGGTTATAATTTGATAACCCCAATTATAGCCTACTTACTAAGTCCCATGATCCTCTAAGTAACCTAAACTCCCCCTTATAGAACCCTTATAGATCCCTTAAAGGACCCCTTTAAGGAACCCTACTTACTAAGTCCCATGATCCTCGAAGTAGAGGTTTAGGGCCTTCGGGGGGTTATGGGCCTTGAGAGGGCTTAGGCTTTTGAGTTCAAGAGCATAATTTTTAAAGGCTTAGTGCCTAAGGGCTGGGAGGGTTTAGGGGCCTAGGGTTCTGGGGCTTTCGGGGTTAAGGGTTTAGGGGTGTTTTGGCTAAGGGTTTGGGGGGGCAGCCGTCTCGCCGTGGCCTGGGCATAGGAGACGAAGGCAAGATCGACTCCATGTGACGCTGTGAGCCGCATCACATCGTGGTGGGGAATGTTCACATGCGTGGCCATCGGGAACCAGTTCCCCGGAGACACTACATTACCCGAACGCAGCGACAAGGTCGCTTCCGCGTTCTGCTGGAGATCTCCCATAGCAGCCGTTGAGCGCACAGCCTGCCGGGTACGCGGCGTGCAACTAAGGGGCACTGGGCAGTTCCCGAACGAATGTCGGGGCTGTTCACACCTATCAGCTTGAGCGGCAGCAGCTGCCAGCGGACACATCTTATTTCTGTTGTGGAACTCAATAACCGCATCTGTTGTGCTTGGAAAAAACTTCCTGGGGCCTTCTTTGTCAGGAGGACTGGCTCGTTGGAGGAGTCCAGCATGGTGAGGACATGCGTGAACCCCAGTCGCTCGACTCCAGGGAAGGCTTTGCAGAGAGCTCCAGGGTCTGGCCCTTGCTTGCATATCCATAGGAATATGCAAGCATGGAGAACAGGTTCGCCCAGGTTTTCGCGCTGGACAAAGCAGGAGGACCGGCTATCCCGCTGTCGGGAGTTGTGGGGGTTATGGCAAGGCTTTCGGATTTATATAAGCTTCGGGCACTGGGCTGCAGGTGCCTGTCGGTAGAGGCTTGTGGGCGGAACCCTAAACATTAAACCCGAATCGACATCGAACCCCAACCCGAAACCATAGAGAGACGGCGATCCAGTGCAGCAGCCCTTTTAGGGGAGCAAACGGGCTGGTGCATTATGCTCTATGTCTGCGTAACCCCGACGTACTTGTAGCCTAATCCTCCCTGAAAGCTAAACTCCTACGCCCAACCCGAAATCAAAGCCCGAAATCAATATCCTAAAAAACGCTTGTAATACCCTCTAAAACCCGCCGAAACACAATGAAGTCATGCAAAAAACTTGCAGTAGCCTTTCTTTCGAATTATACTTTTAGATAGTAAGCTCTGTAATCTCTGACAAACCCTCATAGACCTCGTAAACCCCTTCACAAAACCATGCAGAACTTTAAACTTCAACAAACTTTGTAGACTCTTACAAACCTCATAAAGCTCACTACAAAACCGTCTACCGCCCAATACACACCCTTATCAAACTTTCTTACAGAGCCCGAATACTGGGCTTTTAAGTAACCAGCGAGAAACAAGTCTAAACTTGTATTTCATAACGGTTCCTTCTTTTCCAGAAAAAAAGTATGGTACTCCAAAGCCCAGAAAAGCCTTTCAGGTCTGAATTCAGAAAAGTCGTAGGGTTTAGGGTTTAAAAAAAAACGAGGGTTTAGGGTTTTCCCGAAGGGTCCGAGCACTTGGGGCCCGACTTTTCTCAAACGCGCGGGGGTCAAGGCTTCGGGTGTTTAGGGTGTGGGACTTAGTAAGTAGGGTTCCTTAAAGGGCTCCTTTAAGGGGTCTAAAAGGGTTCTAAAAGGGAGAGAGCTTAGGATACTTAAAAGGCTCATGGGACTTAGTAAGTAGGGTTTAGGGTCCCTTTTGAGAGTACTATGGGCTTCTATAATAGGGCTCCCTTTNAGAGAGCTTAGGATACTTAAAAGGCTCATGGGACTTAGTAAGTAGGGTTTAGGGTCCCTTTTGAGAGTACTATGGGCTTCTATAATAGGGCTCCCTTTAAGGGTTTGGGGTTTAGGGTCTACTCAAAGGCTCATGGGACTTAGTAAGTAAAGTTATAAGTAGGTTATAATTAGGATAACCCCACTTAGCCGACTTATAACCCCAATTATAACCTACTTACTAAGTCCCATGGTCCTCTAAGTACGGTTGGAGTGTAGGATTTCTTTCAACGTGATTTGCAGCTCTTTGGGTGCACGGCTGGGGTTTAGGGCAGGTTCAGGGATTTAGGCTTCAGGGTTTTAGGGTTTAGGCTGTAATACAGCTCCTGATATGAGACTGAGAAACTTCGAAACCCAGCATAAAACATAAAATAGGGGACCCTAATATAGTACCCTGAATAGTAGGATCCTTATTATAAGGATGCCAAAATTAAGGTACCCCTAATTTTCGGAAACTCCCATATACTCCTATTAATGATGCTGCGGGTTTAGGTTTAGGGTTTAAGGGTTTAGGGGTTTAGGGGTTTACGGGTTTAGGGTTTAGGGGTTTAGGGGTTAGGGCTGAGGGTTTAGGATCCGGACCTTCTTCTCCCCATAGCCTGAGGCAGGCTCCTCCCTCAACGTCTCGGACGCCTGCAAAGCGATCCCTAAACTCCCTAAACAGAAGGAAACCTAAGGAAGAACATTGGCAACTACCCAGAACCCTAAACAGAGTTTTGGGGTAAACTATGCACTAATTATAACAAGGACACCTAAGGAAGAACATTGGCAATTCTTACTTGCTGAGTTTATAAGCCTCAAAAAGTGTACACTTTCAGTTCTATAGTGGATAATACGGTTGATGGACAAAATCCTGCATTACCTTAAGGACCCTAAACTACGGGAATTATGGTATATTCCTTATAATGGGTAATGCAGGATTTTGTCCATCAGCCGTATTATCCCCAAAAGTGTAAAGTGTATCCACTCAGCTACTAAGAATTATTGAAGCTTCTACGTCAGTGCACTGGGACTCTGAGAGGCGACTTTAGGGTTCAGGGCTCTAGGCTTTCGTAGGGGAACGTTAGGGTTCCTTTAAAGGGTTACCATAAGGGTACTATAAGGGTTCCTTTAAAGGCTCTATAAGGGTATAAGGGTATAGAGTTTTCGCTTGTGGGCTTTAGGACATCAGGCTGAGGGCGAGCTAGCAAACGCCAAAGACCACCACAAGTATCCAGCTTTTGGTGATTTTTTTAGTTTCAGGATCTTAAAACAAGGCTTTAGGGTTTAGGGCTCTTTATAACGGGGTTTAGGGTTTAGGGTTGTTCAAGGCCCTGATGACTTCTCATGCATGAAAATCGGGAGCTTCTGACGCGAAGCGTCAGATGTGAAATTACCCGACTAGAGTCGGCTTCAACGACTCCTTCTTAGGGGCTCACGGGACTTAGTAAGTAGGGCTAAGGGGTTCCTTTGAGGGTTAGGGTTCAGGGCTCAAGGAACTTCGC
This sequence comes from Symbiodinium sp. clade A Y106, assembly GCA_003297005.1. Taxonomy (NCBI): domain Eukaryota; class Dinophyceae; order Suessiales; family Symbiodiniaceae; genus Symbiodinium; species Symbiodinium sp. clade A. Next base: position 15,162 of record BGNK01007046.1, read on the forward strand.
ATAAAAGGTAGGGTTATAAGTTATAATTGGAATTAAAAGTGCCCTCAGTAAGGCTATCCTAAGTACAATCTTACTACCTTACCTTACTTACTAAGTCCCATGCGCCTTGAAGTCATAGGCGTCTTTAGCGTTTCTCCCAGGCGCACTGTAGGGTTTAGGGTTTAGGAGTTATAGTCTCCATTGCAGTTGCTTTACCTTTTTGGCAAACTTGCTTTGATATGACCGAATCCTAACCACAAATTCAGTTAACGACGAAGGGCACACAGATTCCGTGCCTCCGCCACTGAGAAACTGGGTGCACGCCTTGCGACAGCACCTGTCCAGCTCTTGCTGAGGTCCAGGTTTGGTGGCAATTGATTATTTCTGCTTGTTGCGAGTCTTATAGGTTCATGGTTGCAGGGTTCGGGGTGTTGGGGTGCATGCGTTTAGAGTTTAGGATGACAGTCACTCGTCCTACCACCACTAAAATCAGGGACTGGCTGGCTATTACTGCTTATGCTGCTTCTCTTCGCTGCGACTGCCTTGGACAGTATGGATCGACTCATATTTAATTTCAGATTTCGTAGTTCGGGTGGCATCAGAGACAAGCAAGGCCGTCCTATGTCGTCCTACAAAACTACGGTCCCTCAGCCCTGAAAACCATACTAACCATCAATGCATGAGCCCAGCAGGGAAGCCAAATCTGGAACACGCCCGTGAACATCTGGAACTAAATACCATGCTCACTTTGTGGGGCCTTGCTGCTGTGAAAAGAAGAACCTTAAGCGGCACCCAGGTTTAGTCAACAGACGTGTTTACAACAGCATAGCGGCTGAAGAACAAGTAGGAGTTTATAGCTTCGGCGTGCTAACAATGGATCCGATTGTGTAAAGTGTACAGAAGCATGGATGTGTGCATATGTATCTATATGGGTGTATTTATATATATATATATACATACATACACACATGTATAAACTCATTTGGTTCCGATATACATCGTTATCCATAAACTTTCGGCCGACCATAAACCAAACTAGAAAACCCTTATACTCCCCCAGCCCACAACCGTATATGAGCCCAAACAGTCGGGGTTTCCGGCTGGTTGGGAGTCTTCTTGCTTCTACGGTATAAAAACATGATGACATGTGCAAGACCGTAGCACCAGCACTAGCAGTAGCCGCAGCTATTGTTCGACACAGCCAGAGAAATCTCTCGGTGCACCTGGTTCCGGTGGCAAGTCCACGGCCGCACCGCACCTTAAAGGATGAAAGGCTGCAGCTGAAGATCTTGTGAAGGCTGAGACTTCAGGCTGACCTGGAGTTTTGTTGGTGTTTGACTGGGCTTTTAAGTGACCAGGGAGGAAACAGTATAAACTTCTAAATTCATAATGGTTCCTCTAAGAAAAAAGTCTTAAAGTATGGTACTCCACAGCCCAAAGGCTTTTTGGGGGGTAAGGAGCTTGGGTTCGGGATTCCGGGGTGTGATTTTAGCTACATCGCAGTAGCGCAATTGCTTGCAGGTTCAGAGAACCTATGACCACTTCTTGCTGCATGAAACCACTAGAGCCCAGCGAACTGTAGTAACTATTGTTAACTTGCGGAAGTATACCTGGGTTGCCACTACAGGTAGAGCTACTCTTAAAGGCCTGAGCTCTAAACTCTAGTTGAACTTGGCTGTGGAATTCCAATGATGCCAAGACCCGCACGTGGAGTCGAACTTGTCCAGAGCATCCACACTGTCGGCGCTCCTGCTGTCTCTCAGCAGAACCCAGAGAGCCAAATAGCTCTCAATTAAGGAATATACTGCAGGGGCCTTAATTAATAATTAGAATAGGGTTTTGGGGCTCAGCATACTATAGGTATAATAATTAAGGAACCCCCAAAATAGTATGGTAATTATTTAATGAGGAGGGGCTCAGTATCATGATTTTAGCTAGGGGTATTGGGCTCTCAGCCGAAAGGGTTTGGGGATAGTTTTAGGTTGCTGGGCTTACGGTGTTACGGGGTTTTGAGGTTTGAGGGTTTACGGTTTAGGCTTTTTCAGGGTTTGGGGTCAACAGGCACATGAGTCACCTGAGCACTGGTGCAAGATGGATCACATGGATCTGGGCTGAATAGAAACAGGAATCGCAGCAGCATCATCACCACTGTGAGAAATGATGACAGTTGTGACTATGAACAAGAGTATTTTGTCGTTGTCTTCCTGCTGCTACCGTGATGCCACCTTTTCGTTACTGACCTATCTTGGCTGTGTTTCCGTGGCTCTCGTTGTCCACGGCAGTGATGGTGGTGGGGATGCCAGTTAAAGCCTTAACTACCAGCTATAAAAACTTGAACCCTAATCCTGTGCAATCCACATGCAAGGGAATGCGTAATCAAGGAACGATGAAGCAAAGTATACTAATATAACCAAGACCCTAAACTGTAAACCCGCAAACCTTGAATCTCAACACTGAGCCCTGAATCAAAACACCGAAGGCAACGAGGGATAAAGGCAAACCGCAGATTGCAGGCATACAGTGACGAACTACTCAGACCCCTTTACCCAAAACCCTAACCCCTTGTGAAGCACAAACAGAGATCAGGCTTCTATAGAAGCTCTAAGCCCTATTCCCCAAACATTTACAGTAACCTTTATATACTATGCTTATGGAGCCCATATAGTAACCCTTACATTCGCCTACACCCCAAACTCTATACCAGAAGCTAGGAAGCGGGAACATCACGATGCTCATGCCCTTAATATGGAATGACGGAAATCCAGCACCACTCATCCTCAACACATGTTCCAACTTAATGACTTCTACTAGAAGAGAAAGCAGTCGTAAACCCTAAACCCTGGACCTTAAACCGAGAGAACAGTGGGGACGCCTGCCAGAAGGATGCAGCTTCAGTGACTTCCGTGGTTCGCGCTTCGGGGCGGGTGGCCTGCATTGATGCAGGCGGCCTTTGGGGCTTAAGGGTATACGGTTTAGGATTTGGGGTTTAGACTTTTTTCTCAAGGGTTTAGGGTTTGGGTTTTAGGGTTTACGGCTCAGGGCCTCTCGCGGTTTAGGGTTTATAGCAAGGCCTTTAGAGGTTGAGGGCCTTTCGGGTTTTAGAGCCTTCAGGGCTTCAAGGTTCACGATGTATTGCTAGGTTGGGGTCTACGAGTTGACACTGAGATTTCAAAAAAACCGAGAGAGGAGTTGCGCTTGGGTTTAAGGCTTAGGGTTTAATTAGGATATCTAGGTTTATCGTCAGTATTTAGGGTTTAAGACTAGGATTTAAGGGATTTGGTTTGGGTACTGCACCCGATAAGGAAACAGTCTATGAGTCTATAATGGGGCTGCTGTTAGGGGCCCTACATATCTGTATTATAAATAAACAAACCGAAAAGTATACTCTCTCATGTATGTGTATATATATATATATAAATGTATTCACTGGGTGGGGTATCCAAGATTATAATATTCTGCCGAGGACGGGGAACTTGGGATATGGAGATGTTGGGGACGTGCGACGCACTAGAACATCGGCTAGAGGCGGATTTTTTTTATTCGGTGCGGCTCGGCTTTGGTTTGGCTCGGCTTGGCTCGGTTCGGCTGGGTTCGGCCTGGCTTGGCGAGCCAAGCCGCACCGAAGAAAAACAATCTTGCCAGAGTTTTTGTTTTCTTCGGTGCGGCTCGGCTTTGGTTTGGCTTAGCTTGGCTTGGCAAGGCTAAGCATGGCTTCCCGAGCCAAGCTGCACCGAAGAGAAAAAAACTGCCGAGGCAGAGGCGGTGTTTTTTTTGCTTCGGCGCGGCTGAGCATTGGTTCTGCTCGGTCTGAAAAAAGGCTACGATTTTGCAGAGCCTGAGCTCGTGATAGGACACCTGCGCAGAAGGGGCCTACCAGAACATTGGTGCCGGTATTTCACACATGTCTGGAGGGAACAGTACAGATGGATCGAGTGGGACCATTATGTTCACCCAGAGCCCGAGCACGTCTCCCGCTCCCTGCCGCAGGGAGACCCCTTCGCGGTACTGGGCTTCGTACTTTTGTTGTCCGAGGCAGCTGAACAGGCCAGATCGCGCGAGGTGGCAGGTGAAGATTGTGCGCTTTTCGTAGATGATCGGACGGTTATTGTCCGGCATCCAAGTCTCCTGCGGCCAGCTTTCAATTTTTGGACCTCTTGGAGTTTCCAGCTTGGCTTTGAGGAGAATTTGGATAAGCTCGCCATTGTTTGTGCCAGCCCTGGCGATGAGGAGGCAGTTCTGTCACAGGGCTTTGATGCTGAGTCTGTGCTTCAGCAAACCAAAGTGCTCGGTCTGGACTTTCAGCAGCGCGGTTTTTCTGAGGAAGGGCATGCAGCAGCTGCTCGGCGAGCCACGGCACTGAACAT
>BGNK01007047.1:279-14397 GCA_003297005.1 Symbiodinium sp. clade A Y106
GGGGGAGATGTTCTTCAGGTGAGACAGTGTGTCGATTTCTTGCTTCTCAGCAACCCCGCAGGAGATTTGTTGAATTTTCGCAGTGCAGGCAGGATTGCCTGCGCTGATTTGTCAATTGGCGACCAAGCAGCATGCCTTCAGGCTCTCGCAGAATCGGTCGACGGTGCTCGTTCCCCAGGTAAAGACATCCTCCGTGTTAGCTGGAAATTAGCCAGAGGGAAGATNGATTTGTCAATTGGCGACCAAGCAGCATGCCTTCAGGCTCTCGCAGAATCGGTCGACGGTGCTCGTTCCCCAGGTAAAGACATCCTCCGTGTTAGCTGGAAATTAGCCAGAGGGAAGATGATGCGGAATGCATTACATCCGACGTTCCAGTGTCTGTGGTATGAGTTGTCAGGCATAGCTATGCGCCGCCACAGCGCATCGCCGGAGGCGCGCGAACTGTGGCCTGCTCGTCTTTTTGATGCCGTNAATGCATTACATCCGACGTTCCAGTGTCTGTGGTATGAGTTGTCAGGCATAGCTATGCGCCGCCACAGCGCATCGCCGGAGGCGCGCGAACTGTGGCCTGCTCGTCTTTTTGATGCCGTGAAATCAAGCTGTCTGGATCGTGCCCGCAGCTATCGGAGCAAACCGTGTGGACCATTCCTATAGAAATCAAGAAATCTTGGCACCATGGGCATGAAGGGCGGCAAGAAAGGCAACCAGGGCTGGAAGGGACGCGGCGGCCAGAAGGGTAAGCCGAGAACGCCGGCCCCAGATGTGAGGCCAAGTCAGGCGGCGTCTCAGTGGGATTGGCCCGAAGAGGACGCCCCCGCGGCCTCGACCGGACCGAGGCGCATGGTGGCGCGCAACGTCTTCGCAAAAGGACTTCTACGTCCCTACGCGGACGAGAACTTGCGCTTCTTGTACACCNGGCCCGAAGAGGACGCCCCCGCGGCCTCGACCGGACCGAGGCGCATGGTGGCGCGCAACGTCTTCGCAAAAGGACTTCTACGTCCCTACGCGGACGAGAACTTGCGCTTCTTGTACACCGACGACCCCGACACCTTCTTCGAGAAGAGCAATCTCCGAGCCTACTTGTCGACCGAAAACTCCGAGCTCGACCGACGCCCGGCGTTCGGGTGGAGTATGCTGTGTGGGTCGATTCGGAGTTTGTCCCAAGCCGTGGACGCGACCGACCAGGTCAAGTCAAGCATGCAAGAGTTGCAGGCCCTGCTTTCCAAGGAAAAGAAGCTGATGGAGGCCTTGTCCAAATGTTCCTGGGACAATGCCAAAAAGTCCAAGAAAGATCTGAAGAAACATGCGATCGTCGTGCTGAACTTTCTGAAGTCCCACTCGAAGCAGTTGCACAGCATCCTGCCACAGATCATGAACTACAGCTCCGCGCTGTACGGCGGCGCGGGGCAGATGCTGGACGGCGTCGTGCACGCCGGGGCGCTCGGCCGTTGGCAGAGTCTCGTGCCCAGCTGGCCGGAAGGCGCGAAGGCGTTGCGCAGGTGGAAGAAGGAGAAACCCACCCCAGAGAGCACCGGCAGCTTCCTGCAGGACGCGTACTTGGCGCGCGCCCAGGTGGAGTCCAGCTGGAACCAAGCGCAGACCTGGCGCGGGGACGACAGTTCGTCCACGGAGAAGGCGGAAAGCAAGGCAGACAACCCCTGGGGACGCTACGGAGAAGAGAGTCCCGATTCCACGGTTTCCTCCTCGATGGACAAAATTAAGGACAAGAAGCGGGCGACCAAGAAGAGGCACCGAAAGGGCGCCAGCAGCTCCACGGAGGCGAAGAAGCCGAAGAAGAAACAGGAGAAAGCTTCCAAGAAGAAGAAGCACGCGAGCAGCAGCAGCTCCGGGGAGAAGGAGAAGTCGAAGACGAAGTCAGAGAAGAAGAAGACGAAAGTGACGGAGTCGTCGGACGCGGATCTTACAGACAAGAAAGCGAAGAAGGCTGCATCGTTCGGCTCGTCGGATGAGGAGCGCAAATCGAGGAAGAAACGCAAGTCCATCGACGTCGAGGCCGACAAGAGCGAGGAGCAGAAGATGGACGTCGGAGGCGATCCACGCCCAGCGGCCGAGGCGGCCGTCGAGTCTGACACTAAGTGAGATTTCTCGGAGCTCATCTGATGCGGTTGGCTATGTCCAGCGAAATGACCCTAGAAACCGCCCACAGGGAATCATGTCTCGCGCATAGACTAATCGGAGAAAATGTGGGTCGCGGGGACCGAGCCACCCATGTCGGGTGAAAGGCCCTACATCGCAACAGGCGACTACAGTCGCACTCGAGGGGTGAGGTTTTACTTCCCATGTAAAGTCGTGTCACAGAGAGGAAGGTGTGAGAAGCCTTTGAAGNTGAGGTTTTACTTCCCATGTAAAGTCGTGTCACAGAGAGGAAGGTGTGAGAAGCCTTTGAAGCAGCAGATGCCGCAATGCGCAAAAATACACAGCGATGAATGCAAGACACGATCATGCACCGTCGGATGGTCGCTTGAAAAGGTGCGCTCGGCACTGAGCGGGGTGCCTCGGTCAAGTACTGCTTCGCGTCAAACGAAGGTCTGCNTACACAGCGATGAATGCAAGACACGATCATGCACCGTCGGATGGTCGCTTGAAAAGGTGCGCTCGGCACTGAGCGGGGTGCCTCGGTCAAGTACTGCTTCGCGTCAAACGAAGGTCTGCTAACATATAATCAGCGCGATGTTCCTCATGATCCGAGGAGTGCAGCCGCGAAAGTCTCTGCAAGAGCTTCGGCACTCCGCGACTGTACAAGAGCGCGGATGTAATAGCCCTGCTGTAGCCNAACATATAATCAGCGCGATGTTCCTCATGATCCGAGGAGTGCAGCCGCGAAAGTCTCTGCAAGAGCTTCGGCACTCCGCGACTGTACAAGAGCGCGGATGTAATAGCCCTGCTGTAGCCAAACCTATAGCTGGAGAGTTCTCGGAGGCTGCGTCACCCGCAATGGCACAGTTTGCATAGCAGCACTGACCAAGTGAACCAACATTGCGCCACAGGTCGCTCTTCGCGGAGANTGTAGCCAAACCTATAGCTGGAGAGTTCTCGGAGGCTGCGTCACCCGCAATGGCACAGTTTGCATAGCAGCACTGACCAAGTGAACCAACATTGCGCCACAGGTCGCTCTTCGCGGAGAGACTTCCAGAACACGGCACGGCCTCTGTAAATTACTCGAGTTGAATCCTCGCAAAGATGGGTGAGTTATCCGGATTTCACATTCAGTTTGCATAGCAGCACTGATAGGGTGGCACATGCCGTCAGGCCTGCAGTCAGTGGCAAGGGACAAAGACGCCCAATCAGGTATGGCGTACAAAGAGCGCCTCGCTGCGTAATGCCTTTGCGACCAGAAGAGCACCGAAGGTTCGACAGTCGCCACAGTCACAGTACTTAAATATCTAACTCGCTATTCCTGGCTCGGATGATGGCAAGCTGACGCGCAGAAAGAGCGAGCAGCTGCATTTGATCTCTCTGTTCGCGAAGTCCAAAACATCCAACGCGATGGACTCCAAGCGCTCCGTAGTCCGGTGGGCTGACATGGTGGACGACAGTGAGGCAACGGAGCAACCATTGGAGCCAGCACACTAGTGTGTGTTGCTCAGGAATCTCCCTNCCGTCGGATGGTCGCTTGAAAAGGTGCGCTCGGCACTGAGCGGGGTGCCTCGGTCAAGTACTGCTTCGCGTCAAACGAAGGTCTGCCAACATATAATCAGCGCGATGTTCCTCATGATCCGAGGAGTGCAGCCGCGAAAGTCTCTGCAAGAGCTTCGGCACTCCGCGACTGTACAAGAGCGCGGATGTAATAGCCCTGCTGTAGCCNATTGCGCCACAGGTCGCTCTTCGCGGAGACACTTCCAGAACACGGCACGGCCTCTGTAAATTACTCGAGTTGAATCCTCGCAAAGATGGGTGAGTTATCCGGATTTCACATTCAGTTTGCATAGCAGCACTGGTAGGGTGGCACATGCCGTCAGGCCTGCAGTCAGTGGCAAGGGACAAAGACGCCCAATCAGGTATGGCGTACAAAGAGCGCCTCGCTGCGCAANCACATTCAGTTTGCATAGCAGCACTGGTAGGGTGGCACATGCCGTCAGGCCTGCAGTCAGTGGCAAGGGACAAAGACGCCCAATCAGGTATGGCGTACAAAGAGCGCCTCGCTGCGCAATGCCTTTGCAACCACAAGAGCACCGAAGGTTCGACAGTCGCCACAGTCACAGTACTTAAATATCTAACTCGCTATTCCTGGCTCGGATGATGGCAAGCTGACGCGCAGAAAGAGCGAGCAACTGCATTTGATCTCTCTGTTCGCGAAGTCCAAAACACCCAACGCGATGGACTCCAAGCGCTCCGTAGTCCGGTGGGCTGACATGGTGGACGACAGTGAGGCAACGGAGCAACCATTGGAGCCAGCACACTAGTGTGTGTTGCTCAGGAATCTCCCTNCCAACGCGATGGACTCCAAGCGCTCCGTAGTCCGGTGGGCTGACATGGTGGACGACAGTGAGGCAACGGAGCAACCATTGGAGCCAGCACACTAGTGTGTGTTGCTCAGGAATCTCCCTGGGACGTTTATCGCCGCGACTACTTGAAGTTTTGCTGTCGTTTGCAGTTGTCCACTCCGGCGCAGACCTCAGTGCGCGGCCAACGCAACAAGACAGGGTAGTGAAGTCAGGTCGGCTGGATTTGTATCGACAAGGCAGGTTGTATTCAATTGAGCCATACAGCATGTCCTGGTTGCGAGGACTGGAGCAAAAGCACGAGCTTGGGATCTTCAGCGTGCAAGCCAAAGCTCGGCATCAAGCGAAGCAGAAGACAGGCCAGTCACTGTACGGAGTCGCAGAATCAATGTTGTGTGAGCAGGTGCGAGCCGTCGTTAAGCGCGAGAGCTGGACGGCCGAAGATGATGCGACTCTAGATGCGGCCTTTCTGACGGCAGAGGCTGTTGCAGACAGCCACGTGCTAGTCCTAGCTTAGCCGACGCAGGCAGAAAGACGGCTTGCGGAACCGACAGCAGTCACAGCGACCACATCCCAACAGGCAGCTGCGATGCCAAGATGTCGTGGTGCGTGATCTCGCGGCTTTGAGGTTCTTCGCGGTCGCTCTTCCGAGGTGCAAGGCAGGGATGACGACGACAAGGCAAGGTTTTGCATGCGCCATGGCCGAGGCTTGGTGCCACCAAGAACATTCGCGGTGAACAACACCGTTGAGACGGCGAAGGCGCAGGGCTCCGGAGCAGCCGGCCGTGCCCCTGCAAGTTTGACAGGACTCGAACTTCGACCTTGCATACGTGCTCTACGGTAAGTGGCCACGCTTCCTCCTGCGTGTAATCTCGCTGAAATCGCACAAAGGTCGATTGCACAGCTGCTTCGAAAAGGTGACGACCTCGGTCCCAGTGGTTGTTGTCATATTCTAGGCTGTTGCTCAAACCGACCATAGGAGACGCCCTTCAGTCTGGCTTACTTGCTGCAGCGTGCGTGTCTCAGCGAACCAAGTAAGTCCTGTGGTGGTCGGCAGAATTGTGCATCCTGGCAGGACGACCAGGAGAACATCGCCATCGGATCGCTCCGACCTCGGTGTTGTCAAATAGCAGGACTAGTCCAAGCCATGATGAAAGGTGCGTCTCAATGTCGCGACAGGCACGGCTGGCCGGTGCCTTAGAAGTAAACCTGCGACGTCCGGCAAGAACGAATGCAGACAGGCAGCGTGAGCACCTGGTCGATGAGTCGCAGACAACGAAACAGACTCCAGCACGTGTGCGACTCAGTTGCCTGATGATCGTTATGTGGCCTGGATCGAAGCCCTGTAGGCACTCTGCGGCAACACCACCACGGACGCGAGCGTGCAGGCGGCTGCATTCCAGACGCCGGTCCAGGCAACCTTTGCCATATGAACCGTGCTTAGCCAGGAGCTTCTTGCAAAATCCACGGCGATGCTCATGGAAGTTTACGAGCTGGTGCCCGAGGTGTCCCTAGGGAGAGTGAGTGCACAACGAGCCGATGAAGTCACCGATAGACTGCATCGTTTGCTCGGCCGCTTGCTCGAGAAATGCGATAATGTGAGCTGGCTGGAGCGGCAAGCGGCCGAAGCGCTCGATGCAAATCGCCTGCACATCTGGCGGAAGCACTTCGACGTTGTTCTCTGGACCCGAGCATGGGCCGCCTTGCGCGCACAACAGCGCGGAGCCCCGGTTTCGGCCATAGCAAGCAGTGCGCAGCTATCGGACGCAGAGGCGGAACGCATCGTGCCCGCAGCCGGTCCTGTGGCCAACGCTTTCATGCACAGTTTTCGAGAGGAGTTGCGAGCANCGGTTTCGGCCATAGCAAGCAGTGCGCAGCTATCGGACGCAGAGGCGGAACGCATCGTGCCCGCAGCCGGTCCTGTGGCCAACGCTTTCATGCACAGTTTTCGAGAGGAGTTGCGAGCACAGCCGGACAACAGTGTCATCAGAGAAGCCGAAGAGCGCTTAACCCGTGGAGTGCAGGCCCTGCTCGAAGATAGTTTCTCCTGGGATCACATTTTCCGAATCCCCGAGCTCCTGGATTTTCCAGCGACAGCCGATGCGAAATTCAAGGAGCTGATGCAGGCACTGAAGTTGTCCCAGGAACCGCCGCCGAGCCAGGCGCACGAAGAAGCACCGGACTTTTTAGCCATGGCAGCTCCCTACGATCCGCTGAGCGAAGGCACGGTGGCTACGGAAGAGGAGATCCAAAGCCGCGGGTATGCAGGAGTGGCCATGCTCCCGGATGGATCCCCGCAGGCCGTGCCGCCGGATGGACTATGCCTCAGCTACGCGTGCGTAGGGGCACAAAACCCGAGGTACCTAGCGAAGTTGGCGCGAGACAGGAGCGGCTTTTTATTGAACGCATCAGAAGCGAAGCGCTTCCGAGCCGCAGCTGTGAACTTTCGTTCGGCAGTCGCCGCAAGAGCTCGGAGCGCGGGCAGAGCAGACATCTCAACCGCGTTGCAAGGCGGAGAGTGGCCCTCGGAAGCAGCCCTGCACTTTTTCGCGGAGGAGCTGCGCGGCAGTCTGCTCATCACGTCGCTGTTTGTAGAGCAAAAGATGCTCTTTGGNTCAACCGCGTTGCAAGGCGGAGAGTGGCCCTCGGAAGCAGCCCTGCACTTTTTCGCGGAGGAGCTGCGCGGCAGTCTGCTCATCACGTCGCTGTTTGTAGAGCAAAAGATGCTCTTTGGTCGCGGTCCCATCACCGTGCATGTACTACACGGCATTACAGAACCAGATGCAGAGGGGAATTCGTCTGGTCACTTCGAACTCCTGCAGTCCTGGTCGCCGTCCGACCAGCCGCCGAGCGGNCGCGGTCCCATCACCGTGCATGTACTACACGGCATTACAGAACCAGATGCAGAGGGGAATTCGTCTGGTCACTTCGAACTCCTGCAGTCCTGGTCGCCGTCCGACCAGCCGCCGAGCGGCTTGGCAAAGAAGAACAAGAAAGCTGCTTCCCTCGATGAAAGCAAGGAGCCGGACGGCAGCGGCTCCGCCAAGAAGCCGAAGTCAAGTAAGGCCGAGGGCGACACAGCTCCACCGCCAGCAGCTGCAGAAGACTCGCAGCCAAGCGGAGCCGATGCAGCAGACGCCTTCGACCCGGACGAACTCTGGCAAGACTACCAGCCAGAACGGCGAGAGGAATGTCTTGCTGCGGAAACAGCCGTCGCGGAGAGCTATCGCGGGCAACCGCTGCCACGCAGGCGATCTGCTCTGGTGACATCCCCGCTATATCGAGCCCAAAAGAAACGAGACGAAGATGAAGCATGGGAAAATTGGTTCGCCGAGCTGGATTCGTTGGAGGCTTCAGATGATATGGAATTATTGTGGCAGGAGTTTCGAGCGGCGAGCAAGCATCGGAAAGAGCAGTCGGGCACCGCAGCAGTCCCCCAGGACAACGACGGCATCCTGATCCTTCGCGATCCCTGGCTTGGACGGATTCTGGCAGGGACCAAAACACTGGAGATCCGCGCTAGGAAGCTCAAACCGCGCACCATGTGGCTGGGTCACCGAGGTCTCATCTTCGGGCGAGCCCATATCGAAAGTGCAGTGGAGATCAAAACAGACGAGATGTGGAGAGAGCTGTATCCGCGGCACTGCTGGAATCGTGCTACTCGGCCGTACAAGCGAACATTTGCGATGCGGTTGACAGNCCATATCGAAAGTGCAGTGGAGATCAAAACAGACGAGATGTGGAGAGAGCTGTATCCGCGGCACTGCTGGAATCGTGCTACTCGGCCGTACAAGCGAACATTTGCGATGCGGTTGACAGGCGTGGAGCGCATCAGTCGCCCTCAGCGGTATGCACACCCCTCCGGTGCCATCGGCATCGTGAAGTACCACAGGCCCACAGCCGCCGACGCTGCGGCCAGAAGCAGAGCAGCAACAAGCANCGTGGAGCGCATCAGTCGCCCTCAGCGGTATGCACACCCCTCCGGTGCCATCGGCATCGTGAAGTACCACAGGCCCACAGCCGCCGACGCTGCGGCCAGAAGCAGAGCAGCAACAAGCACCAGCGAACTCCAGCGAAAGCACAAAGAGACACTTCGTGAGCCAAAGGCGGGCAACGCTGCAGCCAGAAGAAAGCCAGCGGCAAGCCTCAGCAAAATCAAGCGGAAGCACCGAGAGACGCCTCTTGAACCGACAGCGGCCGTGGAGGGCACCACACAACACGACATCGAGGCTGCTGCAATTAGCAGATCAGAAGGCACGAGTGCAGAGCAACACCTGCCACGCAAAAGGCAGCGGAAGGTTACGGAGGAACACAACGAAAAGGTGCGGTCACGCGAGAAGGCCATCTGCAGAGGATTGGACGAAGTTGCTTGTCGCTTTCGTCGAGACGGCAGCGGCCGCGCGGCACAAGCTTCGGCCTACAGCGAAAGGGGTCGATGTATATTCTGTGATGCAGATGTAATGCTAAAAATCCTTGTGAAAGCACCAAGCTCCATTGCCCGGGCGTTGAACAACTTCAAGCAGAAGGATGCAGAGCTTCATCGAGCCGCACTGGGTCGCAGATCCCGGTTTCTGAGTGGCGACACGACGATCTCTTGGGAGGCGGCGCTGAAGCGCCGTGTGTCACAGCAAGGCCTGACCACAGAGGAAGTCCAGCGAGGAGAAAGAGCGCGGCATCGGGACGGGAAGCGTGCAGCAAAAAAGCTGCCGGAAATTTTCGGCCCCGATGCCGTGACAATGCCGTGGCAGTCGCCAAGAGCCGCCGCGTTCGAGAGATGGGCCGAGCAAGAGAGCTGGCTGATGTGTCCCAAATGCGAGCGGCTCTTGCCGCAGAGATTCGTNCCCGATGCCGTGACAATGCCGTGGCAGTCGCCAAGAGCCGCCGCGTTCGAGAGATGGGCCGAGCAAGAGAGCTGGCTGATGTGTCCCAAATGCGAGCGGCTCTTGCCGCAGAGATTCGTGCCGGGCACCTCTGGAACAGATCGAGCAGCGACGACGCGACAAACGAGCCGATGCCCGCACTGTGCCTCGAACGAAGTCAGCGGATATCCAGCGCCTCTACCCGAGGATGTGCCGGCACCGCTGGAGCGCCTGCCTGCAAGCGTCGTGGAGGCATTGAGACCCTTTCGCATCTCCTGTGGCGCGGGTCTCAAAGCTCCGAGCGGTTANCAGCGCCTCTACCCGAGGATGTGCCGGCACCGCTGGAGCGCCTGCCTGCAAGCGTCGTGGAGGCATTGAGACCCTTTCGCATCTCCTGTGGCGCGGGTCTCAAAGCTCCGAGCGGTTATTGGGTGCACACGGCACCTATTCGCTTCTCGTGGAAAGATGTCCCTTTGGAGGAGCGCATCGACCGCATGGAGGACGCAGAACTGCGAGCGCAAACCAAGGCAGCGGCAGAATGGCTGCTGCATAGGGAGGAGTCCGCCTACAGGAAATTCGACGAGCTTCAGCGCATGTATTTGGCCGCAGCCGAGAAGAACAATGATCTGTCGCCTCGGATGCCAATCCAGTTCATGGAGAGTGTGGGCATTGAGTGTGCAGCATGGCCCCATCTATACTGGGAGACGCGCACATGCGAAACCTATGTGCGCTCTCGCGACAAGCGTAGGTTGGAGAAGCCAGACAAGGAGGACACCGACGAGGCCCAAGACGTCACCGCGAGCGAACGTCGGCAAAGTTTCAAAGCATCATATTTGGCCAAGTTGCTGTCTCGGGTTATCGGCTACGGAACCGAATTCGAGCTCGTGCAGTTCATCTACGACCTCTGGCTTTACGGCGGCANCGAACGTCGGCAAAGTTTCAAAGCATCATATTTGGCCAAGTTGCTGTCTCGGGTTATCGGCTACGGAACCGAATTCGAGCTCGTGCAGTTCATCTACGACCTCTGGCTTTACGGCGGCATCGGGGCCGCAGGGAATGCAGTAAAAACCGAGCTTCGCGCCGCACTGGCAGGGAAGTCATTTTCGCCAGAGTTCTGGAAAACCAAGCACCTGGCGCTACAAGATTTGCAGGCGCAAATAGGCACGCCAACTCTCTTCGTGACGGTCGCGCCTTATGAATGGACGGCTCCCTATCATCGCTGGCTCTTGGACGAGATGGAGAAAACCGCTCGGTCTCGGACGAATCTGCCGGCGGCGGAGAGCCTGCATCTCGCCCACATTTTGACGGAAGCAGTACGCGGGTTGTTGCTTGGAAGCTACAGCGACACCTGCAGGGAGTGCTGTTTGTTGCCGGGGAGCAAGAAGGCCATCTATTTCGGACGTCTCGAATTCCAGGATGGCAAACGACAGACTCCGCAGCAGCAGATGCGAATGCAATGGTACTACGGCAGGGGCACCGTGCACGTTCACGTGCTGGTGTGGCTGCGAGATGTGGACAGCAAGCGGAAGCTGCCCGACGTCATCGCGGCAGACCTCCCCGAAACGGGCACTCCAATGGGCTCCCTGGTTCGCGACTCACAGCCAGACCGAAGCAGCAGTTCATGGCCGTGCCGCGAAGAGGCGTNTCGCGGCAGACCTCCCCGAAACGGGCACTCCAATGGGCTCCCTGGTTCGCGACTCACAGCCAGACCGAAGCAGCAGTTCATGGCCGTGCCGCGAAGAGGCGTCGAGCTGGGACGAGGAAGACGGACTGCAGCTGCATCATCCGCCGGATGCCTTCGCGGCACGGTGCAGAGCCTACATTCCCGAGCTGCTCCAGGCGCTCAAGTGCCACATGGACGTCCAGGCTGGAGACGGCCGCGGCCAAGTACTTCGATACACAGCTGGGTACATCCCAAAATTCTCAGCTGCGTGGCCCACGAATCAACGTGGCGAGGGCGGGAATGTGGCAGAAAGAATTCTGACGGAATACAACCCAATGGAAATGGAGATGATGCTCCAGCTTTCCGCACACAAATTGCCACAGTGTTTCCATACGGGAGAAATCCGACGCATTGTNGGGAATGTGGCAGAAAGAATTCTGACGGAATACAACCCAATGGAAATGGAGATGATGCTCCAGCTTTCCGCACACAAATTGCCACAGTGTTTCCATACGGGAGAAATCCGACGCATTGTCGTTCCCGTGCCCTGGGTCTCTGAAAAAATTCCTCGGGACATCACAAGATACACGCAGTGTGAATGGCGCTCTGCTGGAATGTGTCTTCTGGAGTTCATGCGCCGCAGCGACAGAGAAGGNGTTGTACCACAAACGGAGCTGTCCTGGTGGCGGCAGTCAAGTACAATCGCAGGAACCCCAACTTTTACAAGCAATGGCTCCTTCTGCATGTACCTTTTCGTCACGTGGACGACCTGTGGCACAAAGCAGTCGAGGCCGTTCCGCCGGAACTGCAGGGGTTGGCGCTGTGCCTGCTGCACCGCCCGAGGTTCTGGAGGTCCATGCCTGCAATCCGGCAAGAGATGGAGCTGGAGGCGCGCCGCGATTTTGTCATTGAGTGCACACTAGAAGCAGTGAAAGCGCAGACGGAGATCGTCGATGCCTATCTGTCCGGCAGCCGGTGTGCGAACGACTCCGTCAGAGCCGAGACAAAGTCCGCTTCAGTCGCACGAGAGGACCTCTCTCCGGAGCAGACTGCTGCGTTTGCACGCATCTGCAGCGGCGTCAAGAGGGCCATAGAGGCACGCACTACTGCAGAATCCGAAGGAGAAGAGACGTGGCGACAGCATGTGGGAGCACCAAGGGAAACACCACACCCCTTGGCTTACCTGGGGGCCGCCGGGACAGGGAAGAGCATCGCTGCGAAGGCGGCCATGAAACAGGCTCTGCAAGAGGGAGGCGTGGTGGGCGTGGCATGCCCGACTGGGCTGCTATCGGCCACGTACAGATGCAACTTTATGGATGCTCAAGTGGACACGGTGCACAGTTTCTTCGGACTTCACCTCCAGGAAGAAGTAACGCTGACTCTGTTGTTGGACTTCGACCTGATCGTCGTGGAGGAAGTTGGACAGATCTCTTGCGAGCATTTCGAGCGCATCCTGAGGCTATGGGATGCAGCAGATCGCCGACCGGTACTTGTTTTTATCGGAGATTTCATGCAGCTCCCTGCAGTCGATGGTACTTCAGCTCGTGACAGTCCGAGATGGAACTCAGTCCGGGCAACCACCTTTGAGACTCCGATGCGAAGCCTGTGCCCGGAGCTCACGAACAAACTGCAGTTGCTTCGAAAACAGTGTCCAACGTCAAGCCAACTACAATGGATTCTCCGTGGACACCGCGCAAGTTCAGCAGACGGCTTAGAGCCCACGTCAGAAGACGTGAGTCGCATCTTGCGAGAGCGCCCGAATGCAACACTGGTGACCTACACTCGTCGCGCCGCTGCACATCTGAACGATCTGGCGGTAGAAGCCATCTTTGGGAACACAGAAACGGTGCCAGTTCCGGCTGATCCGGACTGCAACCTGGACAACTATCAGAGCAAGAAGACGATTGCCTACGAACCAGCTTACATAAGCATCTGCGTTGGCATGCGCATTTCCCTTTGCAGGAACATAGACAAGCCGGGGGATTACGTCAATGGCATGACGGCGACGATCCAGGCAATCAACCAGCANATTTCCCTTTGCAGGAACATAGACAAGCCGGGGGATTACGTCAATGGCATGACGGCGACGATCCAGGCAATCAACCAGCACGGCATCGAGGCTCGTACAGCAACTGGTCGCGATGTGACCATCTCCAAGGTCACCGAAGAGAAAACACTGGCAGACGGGGAGGTGGTCAAGAGTTGCTTCTATCCCATTCGGCTGGGATATGCCGTGACGCTGCACAAAGTCCAGGGATCTACATTAGAGTACATGGCCCTATGGCTCGACCAAGAAAACGTAGCAGGAGCGGCCTACGTAGCACTCTCGCGCGTTCGACGCGACAGAGACTGGCAGTTCTTTGGTCGGCTGAACGTGGCACACTTCACGCCGCCGCGTCTCAAGGCGGGCACGCCCGACGAGTCTACCTTTGTTTTTTTGATGACGTAAGATCAGGTGGTGCGCACCGAGGTACCTCAGGCCAGCGTGAATGCAGATTGGCTGTAGAATGCATCTCCGAAATGAGCCAGGTCGGTCTGCACCGGCCGACGTCTCGGTTTTCGCAGCTCTTTGGGGTTTTGTCGTCGGAGCAACATAGCTAAGGCCAGCGACCGAGCCGCATGCTTCTTGAAGTACGTGAAGGCCGAAAATNACCAGAGAGTCCAGAATTACTTCCCATACGGTTGTGGTACGCTCCTGTGCGTGAGAAGGCAGAAGCTGAGCATTCAGGCGTAAGCTTTTGAGTTTAGGGTTTAGGGTTTAGGGTTTAGGGTTTAGGATTTAGGGTTTAGGGTTTAGGGTTTAGGGTTTAGGGTTTAGGGTTTAGGGGTTTAGGGGTTTAGGGTTTAGGGTTTAGGGTTTAGGGTGTGCCGAGCACCTTCCGTGGTAGGGGATTTTCNTCGTTATTGGGGGGAAGAGATGGATTTCGACGGACGTCCGAACACTTCAGAGCAAACGTGTTCCGTCACGGACGTGGAGCTCTACATTTGCCCACCCCGAGAGGCCACCCAGAGCTTTTTGTACCAAGCTTAAGTTCTTAAGCGTTTCCAAAATTGAAGTATATGCACAGGATGGTGCAAGTGGTACTCGTCCAGTTCAAAGCAAGCGCACACAAAGAAAGAGGGCGACCGAGAG
>BGNK01007048.1:0-20992 GCA_003297005.1 Symbiodinium sp. clade A Y106
GACCACGACCACGACCACGACCACGACCACGACCACGACCACGACCACTACCACTACCACTACCACTACCACTACCACTACCACTACGACGACTACTACTACAACAACAACAACAACTACTACTACTACTCTACTACTACCACTACTAGTACTACTACTACCACTACGACCACTGCCTACTGCTACTGCTACTGCTGCTGCTACTGCTACTGCCGCTGCCGCTGCTACGCTGCTGCTGCTGCTACTGCTCCTGCTCTGGCTCCTGCTCCTGCTCCTGCTCCTGCTGCCACTGCCGCTACCGCGTGCCAGCTCAAGCGACCGCGAATTGTAGCCGTCGAATCACCACCGGACAGCCTGTGGAGGTTCATCATCTTAGATCAGGTTGCGCATAGGAATGCTGTCAAACTTGCATTGAAGCTCATCGAGTCTCATTCTTTCTTGCACTCGGTGGTGACACAGGCACGCAATATTTGCAGGCGTCAAACACGAGCTGGCCCGGTCCCAATTCCGGGGGAAATATTCACTTGCTAAGCAACTTGCTCTGCTCCTAAGCGTGAGGGTTCCCGTCTTTCCACACGGCGGGGGAGTTCGAACTGCTTGCACTTTGGGCGAACAAGCACGGATGGCACAGGGCTTTTCATGTTTCACTCCATTTTTAGCATGTCTACAGATGCTCTCTGCTGATGCAGCCCCAAGGCTCATGAGTCCCTGTTGCGCGAGCGGCAGATCTCTGTAATGCTCTCAAGTATGCGCCTCTGGTCTTCGGAAGCTGAAATCGGATGGCGCTGGCCAATGCTTGTATTTAGTTCTTTATTGCTCGCAGACCATGGACATTTGCTTGCGTCACATTACCAGCTTGGGATGGTCGCACATGCTTGCTAAGATCAACGAAGGGGAGGTTCGTTTTCTTCCGCTTTTGTTTCCGAGTCAGGGAAAGCCAGCGCCTACAGTGGTCCCACCTTCCTAAGTCTCTGGGTGCAGCAGCGAACTTCGAAGTCCCACCAACAACCACAACTCCACAACAACTCGACTTCGTTTACTACGCTGCAAGTACTTGTGCGTGGGAGCTTTGTTTTTTGGGGGGGGCGATCTCCTTAAACTGCAACCTGGTCGAGTCATAGTATTGGTCCTCGGAAGCTGTGGATAGCTGTGGAACGCTGGCGCTCTGACGTGCGTCATACACCTTTATTTGCTTGTCTCTTTTACTCACAACGAGCTTTTATTCAAATTGCATCTTCTTCCAAGACGATGGCGAGCCAGAAGCTGGGCAATCAGTGCACGGGTCTTAGCCGTCTTAGCCCCTTTATTGCCGGATTGCGACTGTACGGCATCCAGGTATCCAGGCCGGACCTGTCACGTGTGTGACTGCACACTCAGGATTACATGAGCTTGCAATCGTAGTTGCGAGTCTGGATTTGCCTAGTAGTCCCGTTCGTCGGGTAAGGCTCTTTCTGCAAGGCCCAGTAGTCCCGTACGTCAGGTATGGCCGGACATGCTGTCTACTTGCCAAGCTGGTAAACTCTGCCTAGTAGTCCCGTTTGTTGGGTGAGGCAATTTTGAGGCCTAGTAGTCCCGTTCGTCGGGTGAGACCATGCCATAGTGCTGTTGTGTTAAGTTGCTTTTTGGAGCAAAAGTTGATCCCTAGGCAGTCCTGGACTCAGACTGGTGAGGCAGCATCCTGGTCGAAGACGCCCACTCTCCACGCCAGAGTGCCTTGTTGATGGAATGCTACTGCTGCTGCATGAAAAGAATGGCCTGTGGCAGCGGTGGAATCCCTTCGTAGATTAATTTCCTGATTGGAGGTCTGCTGTACTTTCATGGTTGCCCAGGGTCGTAAGCTTTAATGGATTATTTTCTTGATGTTTTCGCTGCTTGAAACAAGCACAGCAGCCGAGCAAAACCCGCAGGTTCCGTGAGGCATACCTACAGTTTTGTTTTGCGAACAACTGCGCGTGCTGTGTCCTCGGACCTGCGCGCAAGTGCAGTTTTGCCCTCCACGGGCTGAGTCCACGGACCGCCGTGAAGCAAATCTTGCTGAGCTTCTGGCAAATTGCTGCGAGGCAAGACTGCCAGCTATGGGGCCGTTGCTAGCTGCTTTGCTTGGCCTAATTTGGCCCGTCAGGTTTCTTCCTTGCTGTTTCTTAGGCCTAGCTTGGTCAGTTCGGGTGTTGGTTTGATAAAACTTGCCCCATAGCTGGCCATGAGCATTTGCCGTCATTAGCCCGATGCCCGCCAACCGCAACCGCTACGGCTACTGCTACTGCCACCGCTACCACTACCGCTATTTCTACCACTACCACGACCACAACGACCACCACGACTACTTCTACCACCACCACGACGACGACGACCACGACAACGACCACGAGCACGACTGCCACCAGCACCGCGACCACCACCACCACCACCATCACCACCACCACCACCACCAGGACCACGGCCACGTCCACTGGCACCCGCATTGCGCTGCATGAATGTTTGCTTCGCTGACCGTTGATTTGTACCAATTGAACAAATTTGGCGTTTTGGGGCTCAAAATGGGAGGGAGGCTGAACTTTAAAGGACACCCTGGCATCTTTCAGTTGTACAGTTGGGTTTCTGAAAGCTGGTTGGCACCGAGGAGGCACTCATACCTGCTGCTGCAAGGTGGGATATGAAGATCGCAGCCGCAGACGCTAATCAACCGAAAGAGAGAATAGAATCGCTTTCCGGTGGGTGGTAAAGCCAGCCGTCTGGCAAAGGTGACACAAATCATTCGTCGGATTGGACGTGTTTGATCTTCCCTTATCCGGTTCTCAAGTCGTTTTCGTGAGGTTCACTCTCGCATTGTAATGTCGTTAGTACTGTTTGGGCGGCTTCGCTCCTCGTGCAGTCTTTTCGCATGGCTTCCAGTCCGTTTCGGTCGGCTGCTTGCTGGTTTTTCTCAATCGCTCTATTTTCTGTCTTTTGTCGGAGTCGCCACTCTTCCATGCCGTGTCCGTTAACCCGAGAATTTGGCTGGATCTGTGAGGCAAAACTGGGGAGATATACCGAATTTGCCAAAAGATCGGAGCGGCAGCGACTTCCTCAGCGGACGGGGCAGCAAGACGTTTGCAGCTTCTTTGCACACCTGTGAAGTTTGTACGTTCACAGCAACGGTGCCATCAGAAAAACCAAAGCTGCCTTAACTTATGTACTCCAGCGGAACCTTTCATCCCGAACATACCATGCAGTACGGATCTGCAACCCGGAGCTTTTCTCAACTCTGAACCTCGGAAGCGCACTTTCAGGATCTGGACGGTTTCCCGGACGAGGACGACCGGTTGGTCCAACAGCATGGCCCCCGGAACAGGGCGCCCCTGACTTCTGTACTTCTTTTTACTGCTCGTACATAGCTGACGGGCGCTGCTAGTAACGTACTCGTGTGTGTTTGCTTCTTCTTGTGGTGCTCACATATGTGTGTATATATATACATACATACACATGGGCACATATACATTTGCGTGTTTTTGTATATGCCATGTTGTGCCATGAGCTTTGTCGATATCATTGGCATCATTTACATGGTTCGCTTTTACTCGTATGGCTGGTCCATGAGTATGATAGCTGTTGATAACTATGGTTAGTGCGAGGCATACGCTTGGCACTGCTGGTCTTCCTCATGCCTTCGCTTGACGCTGCAGGCATGGCCTGCGGGAGTTTATGGCACAGCTCGATGCCGAGAGAGAAGATGGTCCAATGGTACCCAGATCAAGGAAAAGGCACGAGGTGAGGTAAGGAATGCAGATAGGGTTGCTTCAGCTGACAGCAGCAGCAGGGTAGGAAGAATGGCGGAAGCTGTAGAAAACACTGAGGCCCGGGGAGATCACCCTCCTACCAGAGGAGCTCCTGGAGGGCCTCCACTGCAGGTGCAATCGGCGATTTTTGTCCTGGCCGTGCCGAAGTGGCTTGCCGTCAGCAGCATGCGCAGCATACGTTCCCAACGTTTCAAGCCGATGTTTGTTTGCCTTGTAGGCAATCCAAGATTGTGTTTTTGGATGCGGCAGGTCTGCAAGTCCGACAAGACCTCCACTCAAGCCATTACAGTCATTAGAAACAGATCCCAAAAGCCCTTTTTGGTTTGAAGTTGGTACCCAGAGTTCTCTTCTGCAGCCGCTCAGCTCTGAGTGATTTACGCTACATCTGCTTAGTGAAGCAATGGCAATGCCTTGGCCTCAGCTCCCAGAAGCCATGGAAGACTCCTGCCGCACTTTCGTTTCGCAAAGCATGGAACGAGGCGCTTCTTTCTGTTCATCGTAGCCCTCGGCTCCCAGCCGAACGCCGTCGCGGCAATATCTGCCGAGGGGGTTGTGCTGATGCAGTCGAGGTGCCCCTGTGATGTGCAGCATCAAGGCCCGCGCCTCCGTAGGGTCGGGCAACTGGCACAGGCTCCGGGGCTCGAAGACCACAGAGACCTCCGGGGAGACCTCCATAACCTTCGACGACTCCGGAGAGCAGCTCCGAAGCAAGAAGCGAAGATAAGCAGAGCGTAGCAGAGCAGCGCCCCCAATTTGGGCTGAAGCCTTGAATTGCCAGGATCTCCGCAGATTCGCTCGGCGCCCATGGTGCCCGTTCCGGAACTCAGTGAGCATCATCGTGTGCGGGGCTTAAACGCTTCCGGGGTTTCAGATGACCGATACAGCGACGACGACGAGTCCTGCACAGCCGAAGGCCGGGGCCTCTCCACCCTCAGACCACTGACCAGACTGACCATAAATGCCCGTCAAGGTCCGCAGGAACATATCCAACCCAACACGAAGCACCCTGAACTCGCCTCACTGCCAAGCCACACGTGGCACTGGCCGTGCAGGGCTTAGTCCGGGCGTCTGCGCTTTGACGTCCCTGGCACGTCCCCGGCTCGTGAAGACCAGGAACCTTTCAGTTCTCGTTTGGCTTTGCTCGGTGTCCAGGGGTTGCATTAGCGCATGCATTGCGCAGACCCGCGCTTGGTTCGCAGGCTTCGCAAGTCCGTGGCGGATTGCGACGAGGAGGAGAGCCGTGCCAGGCCTTGCCCCAAGCCGCGTTGTTCGGGGACCTTCGTGTTTGGGATGTGACTCAGCATTTTCGGTGAGGTTGGAGCGTGCTCTCGTGGCGGAGATCGAGTCTGGCCTGGCTGGGTGGCTGGTCTTCAGCGTTTCAAGTAGTATTCAGCGGGAATATCGCGGGATGTTCTGGGAATGATTTCAATGACAAACAGAGTTGCTGCGGAGCTCAGGAACCACTCGGCCTTCGACGCCTCCAGGCTGCAGAAACTCGAGGAGGACCGACTGGCCTCTGTGTGCCGAGACTGAGACGGAAGCTGAGCGGATGAGGGTCTCAGGACCTGCGCCCGCTCTACGCCACGCTGCCTCATGAGTACCCCCTGGCCGACATCGAGGTGCCTCCGTCCAGCCTCTGAGCCGCGCATACCGCGGAGTATCGGCGAGGATGTGGACAAGCGGACGTCTCGAGTCAAACCTCAATGAAACGACCTGTCCCTCGGTTCAGGGTGGACTGGGCCTTTCGTCTGCCCGGTACCTGCTGCACCAATACTTCCTGCGCCACCACTCGTGGCTGGAGCCCCTGCTATCGGAAACATGGGCAGGAGCCACCTAGGCCTAGGACTCTGCAAGTGCAACACCATCACTGCACCTATCAGAGGTATGTGCGTGGGTTGAATCCAGCTGGAGACGGTCGCCAGCCTCCCGATCACAAGGCGCCCCCCCCGGAGTTGCTTTCACCCAGGGTGCGTAGCTCCCTGTGGGCCAGAGAGCTGCTGAGCTGAGGAGGCGCTGCGAAGTCGGGTGGCAGGGCATCTGCTGCAAGTTGCCCGGCGCGCGACGGTTAGGGCAGCAGGGCAGCTGTTTTCAGCGCTAAACCCGTGCTTGGCATCCAGGTTTTGGAGCAGAAGGCACGGCAGTGGCCACCAGGGCTTCTTTGGGTCCCAGTCGGTTAGAGGAAGAGTGAGGACGGGCAGTTGAAGGCCCTGATCCCAACTCCACAGCTCCGGTCTCTAGCATGGTGCCTTGAAGGTGGGCTCCGGCCTGAATCTCAAGACTCTGGTGCCTTGTCCGGCAGTATCCCGCAGTCTGAAGTCACGCCACGGATGTCTGTTCTGCTTCCGAGACGGTCTTCGTAGCAACGCTGGAGCATCTGCTGCATGGAGACGAGCGACTCTAACCCGCACGACGTGGCACTGTCTGAATGCGACCGTGTTTCTTGTGCCGGTGTCAGCAAGGACAACGTCTCAAGCAGAGCTGGTCCGTTCATGACCTGAACACGGAGGCTGGCAGAACGTGAGGTGCGTGAGGTGATGACCGGCACGGCATGGCACGGCTGCAGAAGGACGTCACAGATGCAGCGGGCCTGGAGAGCGTGCTGGCATCTGGGCAAAAGCCATGCTGTGCAGTCTTCTCGTCCTTCTGCATGCTTCACGCCCGCGCTGCCCAAGAAAGGCCGTCCCGCGGCCCGCCTGCGAGTCTAAGGAGGTCTTCATGGCCCACTACGTGTTCGTCAGCCAGAAGGCTGACACCGGATATGCCCTAATGCTGGAGAAGGGACGCGAGGAGGTCGCCTTCGTGAATCGCGTCTACGAAACTTGGCGCCAAACGCGATGCCACGCGGCTCCTACGGCCGTTAAACGCTCCTGGACTTTCCTTTCCAGACTCCCGCGCTGAGGAAGGCTGGGGCAGAATCCGGGACTCCATCGCCAGTGAAATTCAGAAGCGAGTGTCCGAGTCCACAGGCAGGAGCCAGGAGCCATCCTTTGTAGCCTCCAAACCCGTGCTAGACCGCGTCTTTCAAGGGGGCGACCTGTCCTTCGATGATGCAGCCGCTGCTTCCGAGAAGGCCAGGGAGGGCCAAGAGAAGAGGCTCAGTGAGGCGCGCTGCTGGGTGGCTCAGGTCCTCGAGAGCTTCCGGGAGGTCTCGGGTTCGATGTGTGCCTCAGCAGCGCAGCACTTCTCCACTCTCCCGTCCAGGGCACCGAAGTGTTCATCACGCTTTCTCTGCTGTTCATTTTCCCGAGGTGCACGCATGGCTCGGTCTCTTGCTGCACTGCCCGGCGGTGAAGACGGCAAGGCATGGCCCAAATCGAGATTTTCAGGGATGTCCAACATGACTCGAGGTTGTCCTGACATCTTGCAAGTGCTGCCTCGGCTCCAGGGATGCCCGCTCTCTGCAACTTGTAGGCTTGCTGGCGAGTCTAGAGAATGTCACTTCAAAGCTGGCATTCCTTTCGTGTGACAGTTTTTTCGATTTGCCGTATGGTACACCTTATAATAGGCATACTTATGGCATGCTTGACTTTTCAGCATGTGCCACGATGCTTTTTTCCGGCACACTGTGAGGTGGGCCTGGCGGCTATGCGCAAGGGCGACCTCTTCCGCCGCTTTGTGTTAAGTTTGACGCGACTCAGAGGTCCGCGGGCTTTTGGGTGCACCGACTGAGCCAGGAGAGACCACGGAGTACCTGCGCATGGTCGGCGCCCTCGACGAGCAAAGCCCTTCCCCCATGGTGCTGGTGCCCAATTACATGTGCCTTCGCCTAGAACTTTATGACTTAGACGGGCTCTGGGCAGCAGAAGGGAGGGCTCGACAGTTTTTGCTAGGCTTTCGCCTTCAACTGCGATGGGACGACGAGCATCTTGGTCGAAAAATGGGCTCTGGGGTGTGAGGCCTTCCAGACTCTAGGCAGCCATGCGCGCCTTTGCTTCTTGAGGCTTCTACGATTTGTGCTGCCCGAACACCTGTGAAGGTGCATCTCAGGCTCTTTTGGCATAGGAGCCTTGTGCGCACGGCGCTGCTGCAGGCCACAAAGCGCAGTTCGAGGCTGCCATCGCGGGTGGCCGCGAGGCCGTGGAGGCCATAACGGCGCTGGCAGCTGAGATCCGAGGCCGGGGAAACCAAAAGCGACTGTCGCTGTGGCCGTTTGGGTTTTGGGACTTCGCAGCCAGGGGGAAAGCCACTGTCGGCTTCCGGCCTCAAGGCGCTCGAGGACCTCGCGGAAGATGGCACAGCCACTGGGCGGAGGATTTGGGTATTTTTGGTCCACAAGCTGGCCCTATTGCTGTTGTTGGAGGTGATGGTCCACGGCCGTCAGTTTGCACAGTCCCGGTCTCAGACCGCGGGACATCGCAGGACGACTCGGTCTCTGACCTGTTGCACCTTTCAAGAGAGCAGACGTAAGAAAGAGAGAGAAATGATAGAAGGACTTGAGAGGAGAGCGGACTCAGGTGGCTTCACGAGACCTTCCCGGGCGATTGCCCTCGTCCCCTGGCCGAGGAGTTCCCGAGTGCTGAGGCGGCCGTGCCAGATTCACACCGGGAGTTCCAAAAGGCAGCTCAGGCCGGGCGGGCAGTGGCAGTGGGGATGGCACGAAGGTCAGTCGCAACTCGGTGCCTGGCGGTCAGGTGGAGTCGCTCTTTGAGTGGTAGCTCCCGGGCAAGGCTGCTCGACGATGCTCGACGATTCGGGGGCGCGGTCAAAACTGGAGCGCTCTGCTGCCGCTTCGGGTGGATTCTCTCTCCCCATGCCTCGCGCACTGCCTCGAGAGCAGGTCCGGACTGGCACTGCCCCTGCAGCGAGGGAAGAAGGCGAAGACTTCGCTTTGCGCAGAACAATCTGCTGCTTCCGCTTGCGTTGCGAGCCTGCAGCAGCTTGCTCTGCTTCGTGCTTGCCATAGGTATTCGTGGCGTAGCCTGTCGCTTCGGGGAACAGACCTGTGCACCACGGAGGCAACCTTCACCAAAGCGCTGTCCGGCCTCATGTCAAAGAACAACATGAAGGCCCCATGCGGTCTCGGTCACTGAGCATGGTGCATACAGGATGAAACCTCAACCGCGTCAGTGCGTTGAAGTCTTCATGATAGCTGGACCCTGTGCCTTGTTGGGCTTGTCCAGGTCTCTGGCGCTGTTGGCCAGGCAGGGGGAGCTTCCTCGCGCTCCTTCATGCAGCCTTAGCCAAAAATAATTGATGGCCTTTACGTACGGTGTAGTCGCTTACTGTAACGTGGCATGAGAAGGCGCATGTGGACACGTCGCCATAGCCTACAGCCCGAGCACTACAGCACGTGTTTGGTTGCTGTTTTCTTTTTGCAGGCTGCTGCTTCGGACCTGCTCGCCGAGCGTGGCTTTGTGTCTCGCCAGGGCCCGACGTGGTGTCTTGAGAGGTCAGCGTTTTTGCCACTTCCATGACATGGGCAACTAAGGCTGTGGCGACTGGTGCCTCATCGGTCTAGTGAATGGTCAGGGCAGCCCAAAGCAGGGCCCTCGGGAACCCAAAGACAAGAGCATGGCAAAGAGTGAGACCCTGCTCCAGCCTATAGGTTTTGCTGCTCAGCCCGATTGGCAGTTGTGTCCAGGGGGGAGCCTAGGTGGAACCCAGTACGGCCTGCGAGCATACGTACCCGTCCTATTTAGGCAACGTGACATGCTGGTGTAAGGACTTCTGCTTCTCCCCGTGTCCCCATTCTTGGCCAGCATCGTCACGGTTTGTCTGGCCTTCTGCACTCATCCTCCAGAGTCTTGTGCAGAGCGCACATGTCATCTCATGGCTCAGCCGGCTCATCCCCTCTGTCAGATACTGGCGGATTTGCATTACCATAGGTCGGGGAGTTCAAGCACGATTCGGGAACCAGGGAGGTATAACTCGCGAGCTTGAACCGTGCCAAGAATTGCTGAAAAGGAACTTCACTTGGTACCAGAGAATCAGAAGCCGTAACATAGCACGAACGTGCTGTTTTGAGCAGATGTGGAGTTTCGTCTTGCACGAAGCTCAGCGTGCCCCTGCCACTGCAGGGTGTCTGGCGCCCTGACGATGTACGTGGCTCAAGAGATGTGCGCCGCTGGGTATTTTCGTGAAGAGTCTACTCCATCAGTTGCATGGGATTCGCTTCAACTGCATCGCCTGTGTTTGGGTCCCAGGCCCAAAGCCATTTTCCAGAACCCGGCTTTTGTTAGCAGCTTTCCGGATGTGGCCAGAGACCCGGCGCTGGGGCGAGAACGCTGCTGGTTGACGTGCCCTGTGCGTCGTTGCCGATCAGCAAGGCGAAGGGGCTAACCGACGCCTTCGCCAAGGTTGCGGGCGGAGAGAGCCTACAGATTTCAGAAGACATTGCCTTGCAGATGTCTTTCCAGGTTCACACCTCTGCTGCCATGCAACTGGATGTGACGCTCACAGGACATCTGTCGAACCGTCAAGACAGAACACGTCCTGCCGCACTCCTGCTGCACATGCTGAGCCTTTCCATCCTGCCAGGAGCCTCGGTGACAGTCGTTCTGCTGAACAAAGAGCATCCGTCCAAGCATTCGTCGACTCGTGTTTTGTCATGCTGGGGACGTGTTGCTGTAGATGAGTCACTGCAAGGCACGTTTGGATAGCCCACGTTGGTGACTGCCGCTGTGTTCTCGCAGTCCAGACCCCAGAATATAGAGACCGTACGACGTGCACCTATGGTCAGACGATGCAGACGTGTTCATGTCCTAGTCCTGGCTCGCAGCGAGGTACCGGACACCGCTGGCAACGCTCGTGAGTTCCACATGCTCCCTCAACGCTTGACAGAGGACTCCTTCGAGCGGCTTCGAAACTTCGTCGTTTCGGATTCTGAAATCGGAGTCTTTCTATGTGACATGGCTTTATTTGCAAGTCTCTGCGGGACGGTAAGCATGGGCATGAGAAGTACTCTTCGACTCCTGCAGGATCACAAGCTCTGTGTCAAGAAGGAGTTTGACAGGACCAAGGCCACTTCTTGGGAACTGCACTAGAACTCTTTTCGCCACAGCCTTGTCGATTTGGGAACAACTCTTCTACCATCTGCTCATATTTGCTCCATCGCATAAAGAAACGCTTTGGCAGCGGTAGCAAGAAGAATGCGTTCGAAGCAGGAGCCAGTGGAAAACAATGCTGAAGGTAAACGCAGGGGAAGCCGAGCTCCCTTCGCTCAGGAGGCCGGAGCCGAGGTGAGGAAGCTCGTGGCTTTGCTCGCAAAATATCGGCTCTGCGCTCCGGGCTTCGAAGGCTTCGAGTGCGGGGAGGCGTCCTTCGGAGCATCCGAGGTCCACGACAAGGTGTGCCGCCTCTTTGTGGGCGAGTCAAGCTATCCCAGCAGGGCACCTGGCAAAACCCAAATCCTGGGATACCCGGAGGCAATCCAGATGGCACTCGAATGCTGACTAACATAACCTCCAGCAATCCTCGCAGTGGTGTAAGTGTATGACTCAATGACCTTAGGTACCTCGATGAAGTCGAGTCTCAAGGTGAGCGAAGGGCCCTGTCCCTGAACTGAGGCTTGGCTGTGACCCGTGGTTTGGGCCATCGCCTGGGCCACACTGCAGGGCGCCACAGCGACGCAAGTTTTCTGCAGGCTTTAGCCGACTAGTCACAGCAACTTTTTCGCGGTGTCCTGCTGCAATGCAATCACTTGCTTACTTTCCGCCAAGGTCGGCGTGACACATAAGCCCAGCATCTGCAAGCTGGTGCGCAAGGAGAGACACCTCTTAAGCATGGTGAGCCTCTCTGCTAAAGGTTTTTGTCACCTCGAGTGGCAGGATCTTCCAGAAGGGAGCTACATGCTTCTCGGGCGTGGAGCCCAGACGAACGGTACTTGGTTCTCCCGTGACCCAAGCGCGTAGCCGCCAGCTTCGTGATGCTGCAAGAGACTAGCACCGGCAGCTCTCCGGCGAAGCCCCGAGGAGTGGAGGTGTGTGGGCAACAATGTCCGACACCACTGCAGTCAATTGGGTCAACAGGCGCACACCGTGGGTCCGTGTTGAGGCGTGTTAAGCCTGTCCTGTCAGGGCTGAGGTGCAGGTGTTGGTTCCGAGCCGCGGTGGCTTTGTGTAACTTATGTTTCAGGATTCAAGCGAATCCCTTCTCCACCGGCAAGAGCAAGGGAGGACAAAAGCTTCGTGTGACAGGAATTTGGATGATCCGCAGCAAGCGGCGATGTCGCTCGCGCACGAGGCTATGAGCCGCTGGCAGGCAGGGAACCACAAACCTGTATGCCAACTTCTCTCGCTGCGGCCACTGCTGCTACTGCCTCTTAAACTCCTACTCTTACTGCTCTTACTTCTCTTACCACTCTGGCTACTTTTGCTACTCTTTCTGCTCTTACTTTTCACTTCTCCTATACTAGCTATACTCTTTCTGCTCGTACCACTGTAAAGTCTTTTTACTACTCTTGCTTCTCACTACTCTTACTACTCTTGCTACTACTATTGCTGCTTGCTGCTACTACTGCTAGTTCCACTGCCACTGCTCCTGGCTTCGGCTGCTACTACGGCTGCGACTGCTGCCCTACTGCTGCTGCTGCCACTGCCACTGCTGCTGCGACTGCTCCTGCTAGTGGTAGTGGTAGTCGTAGCCGTGGTAGTAGCCGTCGTAGTAGTAGTAAAAGTAGTAGTAGAAGAAGTAGAAGAAGTAGTAGTAGTAGTAGTAGCAACAGCAGTAGCAGTAGCAGTGGCAGCAGCAGCAGCAGTAGCAGTGGCAGTGGCAGTGGCAGTAGCAGTAGCAGTACCAACTAGTAATAGTGGTAGTAGTAGTAGTAGTAGTTGTAGTAGTGGTAGTGGTAGTGGTAGTAGTAGTAGTAGTAGTAGTAGGAGTAGTAGTAGTAGTAGTAGTAGTAGTAGTACACAGAGCCAGTTTCACACCAAAGTGAGTGCACATCGCGGCAATCGCCCGCTAAGTGCTGAGCCCGCTCGCACAGCGTCCAATTGAAAAAAAGTAGTAATGGTAGTAGTAGTAGTAGTAGTAGTAGTAGTAGTAGTAGTAGTAGTAGTACTAGTACTAGTACTAGTCAAAGCTTGCACAACAATTCTCCACTGGATGAACATTGACCCCAACTTAGCAAGCGCCCCGTTTGAATTATTCCACAATGCTGTCTAGGGGAGCCGACATGAGGCGAACCGGGGGACCACGGCCTTCCCATGCTCTACGCCAACGTCAACTGACTTATCAGGTGATCCATCTTTTATCGGCGAGTGGTCACGAATTCCCCTTGTGCGTCGGGTGAGCTTTATCAGCGACTCTAGAGGCGTCCTTTCAGACTAAGCTTTTCCCCACGGTGGCCGGAACATTTACCCTAGTCCTGCCATCGTCTCACCCCTGTATAGACATGTCCATCGCGTATGTAGTTTCCCTGGACTTGTTCCCCATGCTGTATGCTTCCGCCGACGCTATGTTTTCCCCGCACGTTAGTCCCATTGAAAGGGCTGCTGACGAGCGGTCTCACCTATGGACACGCTCTGCACGACTGACATAGACAGTATAGTAGTATTGCATTGCATCCGTTGCTTCGGTCCGATGAAGCGTAACGAGGAGTCAAGGCAAGGTGCCTCGTCAGCTAAACAGTGCTGCGACGCTTAGCGCCTCCCGCTGGATCCAAACTCAACCCATCTTATGCAGATCGATGAAAACAGAACTACAGCTAGCATCTTTGCCGTCTTTATGTCTCCGTCAGACTCATCATCTATGACGATGATCACACTTGTAGAAGTTCAGGAACTGTCCCAGTCGAGTGGGATGCTCGCCGCGTCAGGCGCATCACAGCTGTTGCAGTTGCCTCCACATCCGCTGTGATGTTAGTCGTTGGCATGTTGTCACGAAGACGAGCCAATGTAGCTCCGGCGCCATGACCAGCTAACGATTCCCCAGACACTCCTTGATTCTGCCCTGAATTCGGGGCTGGGTCCGTCCTGGCAGGCATTCCTCTGCATCGCCGACTGTGTCTATGTCCCCCGCAAATTACACATTCCGAGCAGCATGTATCGAAGCCAAAATTTGCTGCAGAGTGAATGCACCCCGTAGTGCGACACTGTTGCACCGCCGTATCACCGATCATGCCCTCCCTCACCAACCGGCGGTAGAGTCTCTGACATCTGCGAAAATGCAAGCTGTATTGTCCATTCCAAGTTGCCGGGCACATTGAGCAGCAATGTCTGTCCCTAGACGCAGAAAATCGCCGCCTGCAGCCCGCCACTCCACAAGGCCGCAGCATCGTCCCCAAGATGTCAGTCGTGTAAATGGGCCAAAGCAGCCAGAAGCTCAGTCCAATATTTCTAGCAGCCTTTCGCCGTGACCGAGAGACCACTGTTCGTCCACTTTGGCAGCCACGCGACCGCAGGCGCACAGGAGAACAGGCGACCTCGGCAATGCGTCCAGTGCGGGACAGTGTGTGGTGAGGTGCATTAATTTGCATATGCTGGCACAGTAAAGCTCGGGCAGAGCTATGCATCCACGCAGCTGCTGTTTTCGGCACCATGCGCGACGCAGGATTTACGGTCTGCGCCCTCTTCCCCAAGGGCGGTTGTCCGCATGGGTGGCAAACGGTTCTACACAGAATAACTAGGGAGGCAGGGGAGCAGGAGGGAGATTAAGCCTAAACCAGAGAGCAGAGAACGGTCGTGCGAAGAGAGCATCGCATGTTGTCCTATGGAAAAGGCGAC
Source organism: Symbiodinium sp. clade A Y106 (assembly GCA_003297005.1). Classification (NCBI taxonomy): domain Eukaryota; class Dinophyceae; order Suessiales; family Symbiodiniaceae; genus Symbiodinium; species Symbiodinium sp. clade A. The sequence continues at coordinate 14,438 of BGNK01007048.1, forward strand.
AAGTGTGAATCTGTTGCCACGGGACCAGTTCAGGACCGCGTGCAGCGTAGAGCCAGCTGAGAACACCAGCGCAGTCCCATTAAGACTGCAGCTAACCCCCGGCCCCCGGTAGCAGCCGGCCTCCATGATCAAGGTATGTCGTGCCTTCCGGGTGGCTAAGCCAGATTCCACTGATGGGACAAGGAAACAATCATGCTTGGCATGTTGCTGCCGTTTTGCCGATCTTGATGCGCGTCCGCCCCGAAATCGAGGTGTACCGCAAATGTGGTCCAGATGTGGCGAGGATTGATGAGCATGAGGAACGAATTGAATAATTGACAAACCGCGCGGTAGCTCCGCGTGGAGTGGCGCAATCCAGTGAAGGACCTATGCCCGTAGGCTCCAAGAAGAAAGCTTCGCTGTGCAATCGTGAAGGTTCGCTTTGCCAGTTCAATCGGCAACAAGGCTGTGACTTGGCGTAGTGCAGACCAATATGACCCTGTCCTGGCACACAGGAATGCATGTGCTAGAGCCTCCGCTGGTGAAGGGTCCTCGATACAGGCCTGCGGGATCGGGAATACAGAGGTCAGGGGCTGCGGTAGTGCACGCCAGAGCCGCTCTGCGTAAGCCAAGAAATCTCCCTTTCTCGGTTCCATCAGCAGCTTCTGCGCTTCCAAGAGTACATCATTACGCGCTGCAATGGAGAGGGCCGGTCGCAGCTCGCTGCCCGACTGGTCACGCACCATCACCGTAAGGCACTGCAGCAAAAGCCATTCTTCAAGTTGATCACAATCATAATCGATCTGCGAGGGGAGATCAATCACTTCCGTCATGCCACCGATCGATCTACGGCTGTGCTATGTTAACGTCAAGACACTGCGGTGCACGTAACAGGCTACCCTGAAGGCACAAACATGCGGCGCAAACGCGATTGCACAGGCAGTCAACTGGGCTCCAGACTGATGTCAGTCCAGGGATGCAGGCGCGGTACGGCCCGGCGAAGAAAACTAAGCTATAGCCGAGCCATTGCAGAGAGCAAGGCACGTCATTAAAACAACCAGATACTGCACTGGCGTAGCGGTCTGTCACAGACATTGGCCTTTTCGAGCGGAACTTCGACAGAGCTCCTCGAGCCCAGTCCCTGTTGGAGGGTGTCCAGATGCTGCATGACCTGACTGTTGGACATTGGCGGGGCGGTGCTTTGTTCCTGCTGTTTGGTCGTCGCATTCCATCGGAAGAAGTGACCTCAATAGAGTCCAAAAGTAGAGTGGCTTTCTTCCACAATGGAGCGCCTCCACTTTGACCCTTCCTGGCTCACCACTGAGGAGCGAGCGCCTGATGACCCTCCCTCAGCCAGCCGTGTTCCTTCGCCTTCTCCAGGCGAGCATCGTGCCGAAGCAGGGCCGAGATTCGTTCGCCGGCCTCCTTGATGAAGCAACAGGATCACTCGTACCGCGTTCTCCTCCCGCTTCTTCTCGGACTTGGGGAAAGATTCCCGTGGAACCCGTGTCCATGTAGCACATCAGAGTGGTGTCGATTCTCAGCTTCGAAAGTTCCTCCTCGTGCCTGAGTGCCATGCGAACCATACACAGAAGTAGATGGCCCACGGTGTATTGCGCCGTGGTGTTTTCGGACTATGCTGGGTTCGGCGGGGGGGGTGTGGGAGGGGGGGGGGTTCAGGTCGGACATCGCCCTAAACCACGAACCCCTTCTTATAACAGTTCCGATGTCAGGTGCGCTGCCTGAGAGCCTTCTGGCTCAGTTTTGAGCCTTCTAGCTGCTCGGGGGCTTCGCAATCCGGCAGACAGCAACCAAATGGTAACACGGCAATCAGCAGTACTAGAAGACTCAACAAGTGCAGCAGCAAGCTCCCCATTCCAGTGGCTGGCGCTCAATTTGTCGATCTACCTGCTTCTCCGAGCAGCTGGTATTCCCCTGCGTGACCGTCGTCTCGCAAGCCTAGACGGCCTGTCTTTTACGGAGTTTGAGGACCGCTTGGAGGCCTTTTGTCGGCCACTCGATGCCGCAGTGTGCGCCAGCAGATGCACCAGCTCCAAGCATGTCCGCGTGTACTCTTGTATGTAGGACAGGACCGACCAGACATGCAATTTGCAGTCAGAGGTCTAGCATCCAAGATGTCGGAACCAACACATTCAGCCTGGAAACATCTTGTGCATCTTGTGCAGTACATGTCAAGGACGGAAGGCTATCATCTTGTGTACCGGAAAACACCTAGAGGACTCAGCAATCTTCACGATTCCATAAGGAACGGTAGCTACGATTTCACGGGCATTACTCCCAAGGAACATCACCTCTTAGAGGTATTCAGCGACTCAGACTGGGCAGGAAAGAAGGACACTGGACGGTCCACATCTTCAGGAATTGTTTGCCTAGATGGACAGTGTATCTACTCGTTTTCAAGGAGCCAGAAGTCTGTTAGCCTTAGCTGTGGTGAAGCAGAGTACTACGCTGGAGCTAGCGAAGCCAGCGACAGCATTCTTCTGCAGGAAGCCATACAGTTTGTGACTAGGAAGTCTTGCAAGGTACATCTGTACATGGATTCTTCAGCAGCTAGAGGAATTATCTCAAGGCAAGGTGTAGGAAGAGTCAAGCATTTGCAGATCAGGACCTTATTTCTTCAGGACCTACACAAGCAAGGAACAATCAGCGTGCACCCCGCAGGAACAAAGGAAAACACAGCCGACATAGGAACAAAGCCACTTTCAGCCAAGCGAATCAGGTTACTTTTGCACTGGTTAGGTTTTGAAACTGGAGACAACGAACCAGTAGGAAAGGAAGAGCTCCAGGAACACCCCGAAACCAAGCACAAGCCAAAGCAGCTGTAAGATTAATCAAGAGTAAAGGAAACTTCGCGTTTGCAGCTTTACTGTTTTCAGGAATTTCGGCAATTTCGGAAGGACTTGAGTTTCAAGAGTCGATTCAGGAGCTTCAGGAAGAGTCTTTTCGGAAAGAGTTTCAGGAACAGTGTTAAGGAAGTGTCTTTCAGCATGACTGCATGTGAGCAGGACGTCATGTGCAGTGACACGAGAGCATGTGCATTAGGATAGGAACACGTTCTGAACATGAGTGCATGTGCGGTAGGAACAGTCAAGTCAGTAGGTAAAGGAACAGTATGTGACGAGATGCTTTCGCAGCTCAAGGAAGTAGCCAGCAGCCTTTTGAAAAGGCAGGGTGTAGTTTTCTCAGCAAGCGCAAAGCTTCCAGGAAGTCTTCAAAAGGAAGGACTTCAAGAGGAAGCCATGGAGAGTGCGAGTAGCGACGCAAAGAAGAAGGACCTGGAACAGATGAGAAGCGCACTTGAAGAGAACACAAGTGTTGTGAAGGAACTGTTGGCGGCACACAGCCGAGCAACAACCCTAGTCCAGGAACTGAACTCGGAGGTGAAGGACACAAAGTGGCAGCTTCAAGAGACGCAGGAAGCAGATGAACGAGGAAGAGCGAGCATCAACGAGAAGCTCAAGGAATTCCACAGGAACGTGGAAGACCTTCAGGAACAGCTCAAGGAAGCAATGGACGACTTCTTCGAGCACGTCACCGAGACCGGCGGGAAAGCTACAAAGCAAAGGCGCAGGAGAAGCGAGCGCAGGACTCACAGAGGAAGAGAAGAGAAAGGTGGAGGAAGCAACAGAGAAGGAAGAAGAGGAAAGAAAGAGGAAGATCAAGGAGATCAACCAGAGGACCAAGGAACGAGCAAAGGAGAAGGAGATGGAAGGATTCGAGTGCCCGCACGACTACACGCAGGAATGGAAGGAGTACTCAGAAGATGGTCAGATCTACAGGTAGCACCGCGTGACAGCAGAGAAGATTTGGATCGACCATGACTACACCTACAAGCACGAGAAAGGAGGAAAAGGCAAGAAAGGAAAAGGAAAGAACAAAGGAGAAGGAAAGGCAAAAGCAGCAGCACCAAAGGAAAGAGCAGCATCAGCAGGTTTTGAACCTCGTGACGAAGAAGACCGCAAGTACTGGGAAGAGATGGACAAGCACTCTGAGGAGCTGAAGAAGAAGAAGGAAGCAGAAGCACTCAGGAAGAAGGAAGAAGAGGCAAGGAAAGAGCACGCAAGAAAGGTATTTGAGGAAGCTGCAGCAGAAAGAGGAAGCAGCAGCAGAAGAGTTGAAGAGAAAGAAGGAGGCACACTTTGCAGCAAAAGCAGACGAGGAGAAGGCAGCAGCAGAAGCAGCAGCAAGAGAGCACAAGGAAAAGGAAAGGAAGCAAAGAGAGAGGGAAGCAAGGAAGAAGAGAGAGCAACAGCAGAAGGAGGCAGCAGCACACGTGGCAAAGAAGCAAGCAGAAAAGGAACAGGCAGCAGCGGCAGAAGGAACAGGAGCAGACAACGAGAGGATCAGAAATTTGGAGAAGCTGATGGAGGAGATGATGAAAGAAAGAAGAGAGGATAAGGAGAAAATCAAGGAACTCCAGCAGGAACTTGAGAGCAAAGGATCCACAGCAGGATCACAGGCACCCGCAGCAGAAGAAGAGCACGAGGAGCCAAAAGAAGAAGGAACAGGAACGGAGGCAGCAAAGGAAGACGACCCGCAGTTGCGGCACCCAGGACCAAAGAAGCCTGAGGACTTTGTGAAAGGACAGCCCAAGGACTACAAGGCAAAGAAGAACTGGTTTGCAGTCTACAGCTACGAAGGAGAAGGATAAGGCTGGAAGAAAGGGAATAGAGACCCTAAAGGAAAAGAGAAGCGTGAATCACAGGCGAAGCAGCTCGCGGACTACCTCGAGTGGAAGAAAGGACAAGGAAAGAGCCAAGGAAAGTCGCAAGCCAAAGGAAGCAGCAGAAGCAGGGGAAGTGAAGAGCCAGAAGTCGTGGTGGTTGAAGACGACGAGGAAGGAACAAGCTTCCAGTGAGGCCGAGGAAAGCAGGACGGTGAATCAGCGTGCAGGAACCGTGGTAGTAAGACCCTTTTTGTTTCTGCAGTGCAAAGGATGATGATCCAAGTAGGTTATAGTGGACCAGAATCTTTGAGGAACTTTTCGAGTTTTTCCCCAAACAGACAGGAACTGTTGGGGTCCTCTCCTCAGAAGAAAAAGGAACGCGCCTGGCGGGATGGTTGGCACGCGGCTCGGGAGCTGGGGGCCCGCGGAGTTTGGACAGGTGGCACACGGCTTTGGAGCTGGCCCGCGGCTGGGTCGCACGCGGCTTTGGAGCTGGAGCTCCGTGGAGTTTGGGTGGCACGCAGCTTTGGGCGGGGGTCGCGGAGTTTGGATGGGTGTGGAGGGGGCACGGGGAGTTTGGGGGTGGCACGCGGCTTTGGAGCAGGGCGCCCGCGGTTTTGATGCATGTGCCGGGCATTTTTAACATTGATGGATTGTCCGCAGGTTGGGTCACAGCGTGTACTTATACTTGCTAAATCTTGCGATTGAGGCTTCTCGGCTCATCGCCAAGCTGGAAACAATGGTTGTGACTTTCAGTATACGCGCAACGACAGTTTTTAACGTGTGCCATCAAACGGAACAGAACTAGTGCGATTTTGGGATGCAAGCTTCTTGTGGCAGTTTTCACCCCCCCNCCCCCCCCCCCCCCACATCACCCGTCCTTCTCCCGGCATTGGTTCCGCCGGACTTCACAAAGCAGAGTCTTGTCTGTGCTTTGCTTCTTCACCGGTCCAACGCTGAGGCAACGAGAGTGCCGGCATGCAGAGAGAGGAGACAGATGCCTGTGAAATGGCCCGCACTTCAGTCCTTGGCCCAAACGCTTTCAGGCTCGACGATGCTCTCCAGGCACAAATTTGGCTTTGGTTTTGTGGTCTTGGGTTGTCATGAACCATAAACAAGTCTTAAGTCTATAGTCGGGCAAACACCCGAATGCATTTTCCCAGGCCTGAATAATGCATATTTTGGTGGTGCTGCAAGCATTATTCTGCCGTGCTCTCAGCCGGCTCCCTTGCATGGCTAAATGCATTTTAGCAGCTTCGAAAAATGCATTTGGATGTGCTTTGGGAGACTATAGCCTCTTCTTTTGCTTCGACACAGCACCAGATCTGCTCTAAATTTGCAAGAACAGCTATCCGAATGCATTAATCCAGCCCTCTAAAATGCATTTAGGCATGTGTCTCTCTGCTGTGGCCTTGTCGGGCAAATGCATGTTTCCAGCCCTGAAAAACGCATCTGGCTTGTCACGGATGCTTATGCAATTGCGGTCAGACTCCAGGCACCAATCTACTTGCGATTTTTGGCTTTGGTTTCGTGGTCATGGGTTGTCATGAACCATAAACATTTCTATAGTCAGGAAAACTCGCGAATGCATTTTTCCAGGCCTGAATAATGCATTTGGAGATGCCGCAGGCATTGTTCTGCCGTGCTCTCAGCCGGCTGTCATCAAGGGAAACATGGCTAAATGCATTTTAGCAGGTTCAGCAAATGCATTTGGGTATGTGCTTCCCATAGCCTCTTCTTTTGCTTCGACACAGCACCAGATCTACTTTGAATTTGCAAGGACAGCTATCCGAATGCATTAATCCAGCCCCCTAAAATGCATTTGGGCATGTGTCCCTCTGCTGTGGCCTTGTCGGGAATGCTGCCTCAATGCTCGTTTGATTTTCGGG
>BGNK01007049.1:0-20566 GCA_003297005.1 Symbiodinium sp. clade A Y106
AAGAGGAGGGGCGGCGTCGTCCCTGCGCCTTGTTGAGGGGAAGCGTTGGCCCTGCGCTTGTCGAAGGGCGTAGGCGGTGTAAGGTTGCTACTGGGTGACAGTCTGTGCCCCCGGCTGTTTGGGCTGTGGCAGAAGGTTATCCTGGTGCAAGCAATGTGGTTTGCAGGTTGCTTTCAAGGTTTTAAGGACCCGCTGAAGGGCTCTGCTGCTTCTGTGAGTGCAGACTGTGTGCCGACTCACTGTGCAGGGATCACGGGTCTCCTTGCCTAAACACTCCTTGCAAAGCCACGGTGAGACATCAGGCAAACTGCTTCCTGAACCCAATCAGTAGTGAGCCGCAGGGAAGGTTCTNGACTCACTGTGCAGGGATCACGGGTCTCCTTGCCTAAACACTCCTTGCAAAGCCACGGTGAGACATCAGGCAAACTGCTTCCTGAACCCAATCAGTAGTGAGCCGCAGGGAAGGTTCTTCCCTGGGCAGTTGTGGCTGTTCCGGGCGTATTTTCTTCCTGGCACTTGAGGGTTAAGCTTCTTCCCTCCTTTTCACCTTAGTGCACGAAGGAGAGGTACGGGCACCTCATCCTTTGGCCCCCCTTTTTTGTTTACGCGTTTCACCCGATTTCCCGTTGAGCTCTGCTCCGGAAGGGCCTACTGGCCGCGGACTCCTCTCGCCGCTCGGAAGAAAATCTGAGATCCTTGAGGACTCATCTTTGTGTGTCCGAGTGTTTTGGTTCAAGGAAGCAACAACCAAGACAACTTGAAACGAGTGTTGAGTCTTTGTGAACGCTTGGTAGTTTTGATGCATGTTTTGCTGTAGCATGAGCATGTTTCACTGCATGGCATGTTTTGGCATGTTTTGGCACGTTGTTTTGGCATGGTAGGACCAGTTGTGAGTGCTTGAAGCTGCCGTTTACTCACTTCGTGCTTGCCGCCCTCCGTTCGTTCCGGATGGGGGTCGTGATGAGCTCGGAAGATTGCTTAGAGGCCTTTTGAGACTGCCTCTGTGACGCAAGGGAGCTAAGGAAGCTGAACTCCGTGTTTGAAGGGCCCACACCTGTCAGTGCAAGCTTTTGCAGAGTTCTCCACTGTTTAGCAGTGTTGTAGAATGGAATTAGTCCATAGTGTTGTACGCAGCCTGCCGTTGAGACCTGAAGCGACTTCGCTTTGNAGCAGTGTTGTAGAATGGAATTAGTCCATAGTGTTGTACGCAGCCTGCCGTTGAGACCTGAAGCGACTTCGCTTTGGCTCAAGAAAAAGAGACCGCTGCGCGAGCTCTGCTTTTCACACTTTGCATCATTGCGCCCGGCAATCTTGAATGGAGCTGAGCTGTTCCAGCATGTGCGCAAAACCATTCATTGGCGTGCCGAGAGCTCGACTTCTGACCGTTTTGTTTGCGGAAGGGTTTGTACCAAAGATCATAGGCGAATCAGGACGCCTGTCAGCACTGCCTAACGAACATAACACAGAGGTGCCCGAGACTTTACGATTGCAAAACATGTCCTTGAAGTCTTGCAGACCCTCGAGCGATGGATCCAAACTCCGAAGTGGCGAAGCCTCTGCACCGGCCAGCCTTGCATTTCCGGTGACATCCGTAAGCTCAAGCATTGATATTTCTCATTGATCACGGGCACATTCTGAAAGTAGTCTCCCGGGAACAGCGGCGANTCCGGTGACATCCGTAAGCTCAAGCATTGATATTTCTCATTGATCACGGGCACATTCTGAAAGTAGTCTCCCGGGAACAGCGGCGATGTTTCCCAGAACACAAGATCTGGCTCCAAGCTCAACTCCGCTTTCACTTGTGACACGAGCAGTCATGCTGGCAGCAAAAGGACTTTAAACCTGCATGGTAGGCTCGTTGCAAAGCTCCTAGCTGAAACAAAAAACTTCCATGGCCTGACACTGTTGCTCTTTGTCAGAGGCACACATGCTCTTCGGCGGCTCCATGAGCCCCAACTGTCTCGCGAAGTCTGGATCCAGACGGCTTTCTAAAGAGCCGAACACGTGCTGGCAGCGGTTCAAGAGGCTGCATTCAAGCACTTCCTTGCTAAGGACTCATATCGCATGAGGAAAACAGCTTCAAAGGCACGAGCCCTTCCAGACATGTGTCGGAAGCACCTGGAGAAGAGCGAGGGACTTAAAGGTGTGATCATTTCAGGCGTGTCGACTCAGGATGCAATCCCTCATGGTGTCGATCACTCAAGTGTCGATTCTTTGAAGACACCCTTCGACACCCTTGAAAGAATCGGCATCCTTGAAAGAATCGATACACCTTGGAAAGAATCGAGACCTTTGAAAGGATCGACTCTTGAAAGGCTTCGACACCTTCAATTAAAGGCTCAACACTTGAAAGAATCGACACTCTTGCTCTGAAAGAGAAAGGTCAACACTCTAAAAATTGACACTCGGGTCGACACTCTTGGATCTCTTGAAAGGAACGACCTGAAAAGGCGTGTTTTGGAGAAGGATGACAACGGAAGCTGCAGTTTTCAAATGGATTGGGGTTGCAGAATGTTTCTGAGTTGCTAAGCTGAGCTCTCACTCAGAACAGAATCTGACCGAATTCGAGGGGATGGCCATGGATCATGGAGAAAAAAGATGAGCGAAACCAAACTGTGTAGATTGAAATGGAAACACTCTTCAATTGCAATGTGATCACAATTGTATCGTTGGCCGCGATCATGAAGAACAGCTGAGACGTGAGGAGTTCGTCGGTATGAATGTTTGATCTCGCCATCTTAGGCTTAGGTAGCCAGGTCGCTATTTAGTGCAAGCAGTGATTTCAACTTTTCACTTGGGTCGCGTCAACTGAGACTGAAATTTTCAACGTCTCACATCTGTAAATATTTGTGATTGTATAGTGTGTTTGCTCGGCGCTTTCCTGCGATGGTCACTTGCAACCACGTAGACCGTAGACTCTGGTAGCAGAAGTAGTAGTTTGACAGTTTCACACCAATGACAGTTTCACAGTTTCACCGTGTCACTTTTGTATATAGACTGTATTATAGTTTCTGGCTCAAGCGGCTCAAGACAGTGACGTCGTCACTTGTCGTAAAAAGTAGGCATATACATACTTTCCTTAAACCATAAAATTGAACCCTATAAGCCCTAAACCCACAAACCTATGTTTTGGATTTTATACATTGTCGGTGCATTCTGATGACTTGCCTGGTGCTGTTTTCGGAGGCAGCAACCTGGGGAGGGGTGTGCAGGGGAACCGCAAAGCCTTCTCAGTGCCACGACTCTTGCCGAGTTTGCGGAGTATTGAGATTTTGAGATCTGAGACTTGAGCAGAACATGTTTTGTGCTCGTGCGGATTGTGACAGAGTGACAGATTCAGAGAACTTGAAGCTTGAGCCTTGAGCAGGGACGCCGGCTTGGCTTGACTGCACTTGCGTTTATTGACAGCTGACATGATGCGATTTCTTCTGCAACCTTGTGCGTGAAGTGTGAAAGCCGAGCTCGCTTGGCTTTAGCTTGTGATGAACATCGCATCTGGCAACCATTTTTACGGCATGAGTCACAAGTCACACGTTTTTGTTTCGCAGGGTTAGAAAAACATCTTGAGCCTAGAGCTCTAGGACCCGGAGCAGACGTGCAAGGCTGCGGGGCGGCTGCGGGCCGGCTGTGGCTGGGGCGGCTGTGGGGCGGCTGCGGGGGGTGCGGGGCGGCTGCGGGGCGGCTGCGTTCAATGAGGTTTTTTTTGAAGTAGAAGAGTTATAACAGATGTAACTTGGTTATAAGTGGGTTATGAGTCACTTATAAACCACTTACAAGCAGGTTATATAAGCTATAAGTTTTGTAACAGTTATAAGAAGTAGAAATGTTACAAGTGATACAACAAATACTACGACATATACATGTTAATAAGAATTGCAAGTAGATATAACTTTNGTTATAAGAAGTAGAAATGTTACAAGTGATACAACAAATACTACGACATATACATGTTAATAAGAATTGCAAGTAGATATAACTTTTAAAAAGAGATAGAAAAGATAGAAAAAGATAGCGTGCTATGGAGATGTCGGCCACTTTTTTGTAGCAGTGCTTATGTTACTTATGTTTGCGTGTTTTGCAGCTTTGAATTTGACTTGGGAGGAACATGATGTTTCCAAGCACAACAGGAACCGNTCTGAGCTGATTTCGACAGGCTAGAATAGGATTCTCTTTAAGATTCTTGGGTGCAAGAAGCACCCGGGAGGAAGAGGACAGACATTTTTGAGTATGTACACAACAGTCGTCCCCAGGCAGGTCCGCATCTAGAAGGAGCCGACCAAACAGCAACGTATCTAAACGTATCCTGTCGTATCTGGCCTTGTCCCGGTCCCCCCCATAGTGAACGTATCGTGTTGTATCTGGGTGGTCCGGGTNGGAGATATAAAGACATACAACACATATTCGACTTTATAGCCACTTGCAAGAGTTTGTAAGTCTTTATAACATGTATTATCCACTTGTATGTAATTATACTTTAAAAAAAACCTCATTGTTGGACACGAAAACGGCGGAATTCGCGCAAGTCGATTTCGGGCCAGGTGGGGGGACAGTCCGGCCACTGCGAGAGTGCGCGAAAAACGGCGGATCCGCGCAAGACGATTTCGAGCCGGGTGGGGGGACACTCCAGCCACTGCACTGGACACGAAAAAACGGCGGAATCCGCGCAAGACGATTTCGAGCCGGGTGGGGGGACACTCCAGCCACTGCGGGGGTGCGCGAAAAAGCACAAAAAGCAGCAAAATTAATTGGTTCATAAGTCCCCCCATATCCTACACACCCATCGATGAAGTTGTTGATGTTGAAACAAATCGCTGCAGCTCGTGCTTGTCCGATTAGTAGCGAGAAAGACACTGCGTGAAAATTCAACTTTCTATGCAGCATCCACATCCACACTGGTGTACGTTCCAGAACTTGGAAAGACAAGCACATTTCGTCGTCACAACAGTCAACCTTCTGGATCTAGTTTCAACGATAGCACGCCAAAGTGTGCGAGTTTTCTGGAATGACATTGGCAACTTTTTTGTCAGCTAAACGAGATTTATTGTTTCCCCCAAAACAAAGTTGGAGTCACTTGTGTCCGATAGAACTTGACGGCCGGAGTCTTGGATGCTGCTGAGAGTGCCAGTTTGCGATTTTTCCAGATAGAGGTGTTTGCTTAAATGGTGTTTACGTTTTTCTAGTGTCTGTTTTTGGTGTTTGTGTTTTTACAAGAATTCAGATTTTTCTTTTCTTGGTATTGGATGTTTTTCATTCTTTTGCGGTTTAAGAGCGTGCGAAGGTTGGAGGTCAACTCCGAACCCTTCTTAGATTGTTGCTTTTGACCCCTTAAAGTCTTTCCGTGTGGCTTTAAGAGCGAGCTTTGCAGTTTAAAGAAAACCAAGTCGCGGTGTGAGAGTAGCTGGATTGGAGTTAATCCCTGCCATGTATTTGTTTTGTTTGTCTGCAGTCTCTGTGGCCGGTCCACGCCAAAAACTTGCTTTCTTCGCTTTTAGCACCCTTTAAAGCGACGCGTGGCTCCTCCATCTTGCCTGGCGTTTCGCTTCCAGTATCGCTGAGCGGTAGCTTGTAACACGTGGCTTGCTTGTCGTGTAAGACGGCTGGACTATGTCCGCTATTTCTCTTGCTCTTAGGTTCTTCACTCGGACTCGAACGCCGCAATCCGAAGTGTTGCACTGTTTCGCTGCAGTTAGTATTTTGTACAGGTTCTCTTGGATTTCGCTTCAGACCAAGTTCTGCACTGCTGACGGGGCTTGAAGGCAGTTCCCGCCCAAACAAAATGGCATTAGGCGGACGTCTCCGAGCAACTTATGAAACGTCGTTTAGGCATGGCCGCCAAACAGGGCCACGAAAGCATCTTCGTGTTCCAAGGGCAAAAGCACAAACCATTGTCGCGATGCGTTTAGAACCAAGGAAATCTTGCTTGATTTTTGTGGGACTGCCCGGAACTACGAAACAGACCTCATCAGCAGTGAAGCAACTCCATCAAAACAAGCGTCAGTGCTTGTTCGGCTACGACGCCGGCCCTTGGACGGCTGTGGAAGGTGTGGCGGGAGGCCAAAATGATGCTCCCACAAAATCGCAAACCGTCCAATCTCTCATCCCCATGAAAGTTCCGGTGCAGGAAGGTTGACATGTTTGGATTATGCTGTGAAACAAAGCAACATCTACCGGCAGAAATTGCAAGCTTTGCATCAGGCTGGGTTTCGCAGGATTTCGTGCAGTGTTGCGTTGTTGCTGCTCCAAGACAAATGTGTGCAAGAGCCCCGGCACGCGCAGATGAATCCCAAAGCAGAGGCAATGTTGTGTTTCCAGCACGTTTCAGACACAGCTTTTGCACCTTTTTTCATTGTCAATGACCTCCGGCACCCGGTGGTTTCACGGTGCCTGCAAACGCAATCGCAGTCTACACATTGATTGCATTGGAACAATGTGCATGTCGATTGTGTCGCAACCTTGCAGGCCGCTCATTTCCTCAGCCTCCATGCAGCCGTTTCACAGGCACACGAGGCGCCCGATTGAATATCCTGAGACAAGCACACAGCCGCCGACCATCATAATGCAACACGTGTAAGCACTCTCCACACGCTGGATGGCAGCGCCATCTCGCATTTTCCGGCATGGCCCACAGCACGGCAGGATGTTCGTGTTCACCAGTGTGTATGGGCTGAGGTCTTGCTGATGATGGCTGTTTAATGGGGTCCAAGCCTCAATCCGGTTTGCAAGAAATACGGTGATTCGGATGGAAGTGCTTTTGAGGTGCTATGCTTCCGTGGAGGTTTCAGGAATACTCCCAGGCATTGGGCGGCAATGCCTTGTTGAGGCTTTTGGCGCTGGTGCCTGTGGCTTTCGTTGCATCAGGCCCGCCCAGCACTGCGGCCTCGCGATCCAAGGCGCGTCGTATCCCCTAGACCTGCAACCCTAAGCACCTGAGAGTTTCGAAATTCGGCTCTGCCTTGTTTGCCCCTGCCAGGCTTCCTCGCCTCAGGCCGGGAAGACGGGTCGTGCCTGTCTTGCCCCTAAAATCTAAACTTCCTACCCTAAACCCTAAATCTTCAATCCTCACTCTTAGATCCTGGTATGGAAGTGCCAGGAGCCCGAAGCCAGCCACAAAGAGCTGGAAGAGGCCCAGGCTCAGGTCGTTCCGCCCAGGCCCGGCCCAGCTGGTTTGGGTTTGCCGTCGAGAGTTGAGATATTAAGACTTAGAATTTTGGGTTTAGGTCCAGGTTTTTTTGACAGACAACTTGGCAAAGCCATCTTAGCAAGACTCAAGAAGCAGCACAAACCCTCGCGGGCCTTTAGGTCCAGGTAAAGATACTCTACAATGTTATCATCATGTATATGAGGTTTGTACACTACAGCATACAACAGAATTCCCCTAAGGCTACATTCTGATGATAGAGGCCCCCTAGGTGTAGAATAGTCTACGACAAGATGCCATAATATGCTTTTTTAATGGCATAATATACTATGAGATCCCAGAATACATGAAAGTATTACCGCAAGATACTATAGCTGCAGGCTGCCTGGCGAAGTGCCGGTGCCGCTGCCCGGCTGGCGCGTGGCCTGCAGGCCCTTACCCGCTCCTGCCTCCTCTGTTCTCATCGCTTTTTGATCAGTCGTACATCTTATGAGAGTTTTCACGTTGCGGCCGTTTGCCGTTATTGTGGTGCTTGCTGTTGCTTTTGAGGGCCTTCTTCTTCCAGCTCATTGTATCTCCCAAAGGCTCTCACCTGAAGATGCGCGTTCTCGCTGGGGGAGCCGGCCACGTCCGGGAGGCCTTCTCGGCTGGGAGATGGTCACTAGTTGTGCACGGCTGCAGTCATACTCATTCGCACACGCCAGCACACGCAAAGTCATCAAGGGAGCTTGAAGCGATATCATCAGTATGAAGAATCCCTCCCGGAAGCGTCTTTGTCCTGTTTGTGCCGACTTGGAGAGGTGGCCAGCCCACTGGCTTTGCTCAGCTTCAGGACGGCCAAATTGACGAGGGCGAATTTCACCAGCATACTGCAAGATACTCTTGGATGACATGTGGAGGTCAGCGTGGAGCCGGAAGGACCTTTGGAATTCCCCGTGCAGCTGGCCTGACGCTCAAACTGCCGGTGTTCCACTTTTTTCCAGGTGATCATATCAGCCACGTCAACTCCTGGAAGCTGAGGTGCCGAGTTGGGTCGAGCCTGCTGTGGCCTCGCTTTTTGCCGGTCGCTACGAGGCTCGAAGCGAAATCTTCAAGAGTCCATTTGACGGCCATTTTGTGCTTGCGGCAGGTACAGCGGGCGCTGGCCCGACGGCCCTGGGCCAGTCCCCCAAAACGACGGGTTCCTGAGAGATCACTTTCTCAAAGCACGTCGAAGCCAGCAGTCAAAGTCGCAGCGACATGGTGAGAATTGTGTGATGCTGTCATATGCGGAGATATTGTTTGGAGGTTTAAGTTGAAAGTTGCGAATGAGAAGACTCACCATTCCGAGAGGAGAGGGGGTGAAATCCAGGCCCATCAGCTCTTCGAGGCCGAGACTCCGAAGCTGAGCTCTGCCCGAGGCCCGGCCCGGGGCTCTTTTTGAGCCGCAGCTGCAGGTCTTCGACCGCGAGGATTGCGTCTCCAGGGCCCTGGAGGCAAGAACCTCGAAGAGGGGGCCTCTTCTGGTTGGGCACCTTCCGAAACCTGAAAAGGTCTTCGAGCTATCTGGCACAGAAGAGGCGCAGAGGCACCGGCTCCATGCAAGAACAGAAAGGCCCGGCGAGACTCCTGCCCTATGTTCGAGGCTTACCCGTCGTCTACAGATCGAATTTCTGGACGAGGAGGGCGGATTGTTTCTGAGGCGGGTGGCCTTCCGTCGTCGGCTGCATTGGTTTTGTGTTGCGATGACTTGCGATGACATAGGTCTCGGCACGCCTTCCTCGGGCTGTCCGAGGGCCAAGTGTGGCTGTCAAGATTTTGCCTCATGTCGCGGCTGCCAAGGCCGAGCCATGTGGGTGTCGTGGAGGATCTCCACAAGGCCTCGGCAGGAAACCGTGCGAGGGGAGACCGCAATGTCGGATTTGCCAGGCTTCTCTGTGGGAGGAGCTCGGCAGGCAGAGACCACGTTGCACGCGTCAGCCTGTGCACAATGGTGCTTTAGGGGCAACGAAGGTGCGACTCCTCGTCGGGACGCGCCTGCCCTGTGCTATTGGAAGCCGCGGCCGCTGCTTTGCGCGGCCTTCAGAGGCCGCGCATCGTCCTTGAACTTGGCTCCTCTTTGCCGGGCCCTGCCCCTCAGCCCCACAGGCTGCACTCCCACAACTGGGTTATGTGCAAAGCCTCTTGGCTCATAATGGTTCTGTGATGCCCTGACGACGGACTTGAGCTGCAGGTTTCACCCGAAAGCTTGTGTTTGGCGCTGGATGGCCGGTGGAAACTGACGGGTGTCCATGCCGCCCAGAAGGCAGCGCGGTGTCGCGACCAGTCTGCATTGTACTCGTCGCTCGGGATGGAGGTCTCCGAACTGGAACCTTCCTGCTGGGGAGCCACGCTGCTGCCCGAGGTGCCGACAGGGAGTTGTCCCCGGCTGGGACGGAGCATTCTGATAGCACAATGCTTAAGTAGCGGCGGCCTCTTGTTGTTGCTATGAATACTGCAAGGCCACTACATAGTTCTTGATCGATTCGCTATGGCTCTCATTCGGCGCTGCAGCAGCAGAAGGGGCAGCCGCAGGGGCAGCCGCAGAGGCAGCCGCAGGAGAAGGAGCAACATGTAGTGTACGGCGGAGGCCGTGAGGAGCTAAGCTGAGACCATGGTCGTAGCGGGAATTCCGACCAGCACCCTTGCTGGTGGTCCGTCGAAGTACCCCACCCAATGAGCAGGAGCAGGAGCAGGAGCAGGAGCGCATGAGTTGGAACATGAGCAGTAGCAGCAGCTACAGATGTCAACAGAAGCAACAGTAGCAGCACAAGCAGCAGCAGCCGTAGCAACAATCATAGCAGCAGTAGTGTGGCAGCAACAGCAGCAGCCCCAGCAGCAGAGGAGTCTTGCTGTCGGGCTGCTCTTGCTCGTATGCTCTATCAGCTTCGTGGCCACCGTGAGTTCAGGGTAGCGTACAGCATCACACTTGAACATAGTTTCCACAGACCTGTCTGTATGTGGGAGGTACTGCTGGAACTCACCCTGACCGAGAAGAGCGACCTGTGGCTGCTCTGGCTTAAATCGAACTTCGATCGTGACTCCTTTCCTGTTGGTTTGTCTTGTCTTCCGAAAACCCTAAACCCTAAACCTCCTAAATGCAACAAGATGTTACATCCGAAGCTTAAGCAGGAATGGCACTTGACTGACTGCCCCGTACACCCCACAGCCAAAACCCCCGAGCCAAAACGGTCCCTTGCAGGCTATTGGGCGCCTGCCTTTGCGAGGCTCCACTCTTCAGAGTTTGCCAAACAGCTTGCCTTTGTAATTATGGAAAGGAACCCCAAAATAGTATAGGGCTCCGTGGGTGTGCCGCCCTTGAACAGGGACCTCTGCTTAAAGCGATTTGGGATTGATCCAAGACCGGAAGTCTGCATGCTAAACCCTGAGCTGTGCAACTCGATTTGGAATTACTGTGAGGCTCTTGGAGCCTTCAACTTTAAAAAGCTCACAACCTGGCTTTAGGGTTTAGGAAGTTGAGGGTTTCGCTACATTCCGAAGCCCTTGGGCAGTCTTTGACTTTGCTTTGGTCTCTGCTCATGTCAGGCTTTGCTCCAGGAGCGGATCGAGCCCGGACCAGGCCAAAGATGCTTCTCTGACTAGGGAGAACAGTTCTGTTTGATGCATGGGCGACGCTATAAATGCTTGTTGATGATGAGGTTCTGCTACCCCTTCTGCTGCTAGCACTTGAGCTACTGCTAGTAGTAGCAGCAGTAGTAGTAGGAGGTAACGAGTAGAAGAAGTACCTGGACTAGCACGACGACGACGACGGCGACTACTACTACTACTCCTACTACTACTACTACTACTACTACTACTGCTACTACGACTGCTACTACTACTGCTACGACTGCTACTACTACTGCTACGACGACGACTACTACTACGACGACGACTACTACTACGAGTACGACTACTACTACTACTACTACTACTAGTCCTACTGCTACCCCGACCACAGCTACGACTACTACGACGACTATTGCTACTACCCATGACTACTGCTCCTGCTACTGCTCCTGCTACTACTCTACTACTACAAGCACTTCACTACACGACGACGAGGAATACCACTACTAGTGAGTTACTAGTGTGCTAACTACGAGTACTTGTAAGTTACTGCTTGTATTGTTTTTGCGAGTAGTTGGAAACATGGCAGCAGCACTCATGGACAGCATCCTCATCACCGTCATCATCATTATCGTCATCATCATCCTCATCCTCATCACCACCATCATCGCCATCATCGTCATCATTGTCATAATCGTCATCATCATCATATTCATCTTCATGGCAGTTGTCAATACTATGTTCCTACCATCTGAGAAATGAGTTGCGAACCCACAGACTAGATATCGAAAAACCCAATAGCAGCAGCCAAAAACAGTTCAGCTCTCTGAAAGCTTGAGAAGTAGCCGTCAGGTGGGCGGGCACGAGCCTCATTGTGCCCCTTGCAAGAGACAGTCCATCCCAGCATGGTCCAAGGTCGAGCGTCTCTGTGGCCTCGTGGAATTCTTGGGGCGTCTTGTCCGGAGATCCACCACAAGTTGTGATATTACACATCAGAACATCAGTGTTAGCAGCTTGCAACATGATCTGCCACTCCTACTTACAGCGGTGGCGGAGAACGCGACTACGACGATCATCAGCAACAAGAGCAACTGGAGCTGATGATGCTGTTGTACCACTGCTGCTGCTGCTGCTACCCCTGCTGCTACTATGTACTCATCATACTGTTGATGTTGTCATCTTCCTGATCAGCGGTTTCGACTGTTTACTTCTTGACCACCACGTGCCTCTTATCGAGGTCCTTGCCGGCCGACTTGGTCTGGCCCCCGGAAGTCTCGTGCCTCTTCGGTCCATGACCGGCTGTTCAGTTGCCGCCAAGAGCACAGAGGGCCAAGGAACTCCCCAACTGCATGCGAGGTTCTTCACCATCCCAAGCGCGAGGAGATTTTTACGCTGGCGGCCCTAGGGATGGTATTTCTTGATGAGTCCCAGAAAGATGTCCTTTGGGCTTTGGGCTCTCTGAAGGCCGGAGGGCCATCTTCTGAGAAGGGCCGGCCCCGACCGGCTGGAGGCCATCGAGCCACTGGGTGGCCTCACATTGCTCAAGGGCGACTCTGCCCCGCGGCCCAAGGCTGTGCTGAAGGCACAGATGGCGAATCAAGTCTGTCAGCATGTTTTGGACTATGTTGCGTATTCAGGCGTTGAAGCACGTGCCGGAGAAAGCTCAGCTGCTGGACCTGCTAGGTGCGCTGCTGCATGCGGCCGGAAGCTCAATGAAGGGCTTACAGAGTTCGAACCGTCGGTCCTCGCATACCTCTACCAAAAACCGGTTCGATACGCTCGGCGACAAGGACCCTTTGAAGCGACCGAGTGCTGCCGAGCTGGCACGGGCGAGGCACCTGCAAGCACGGGTTTGTTCAAGATGAGCTTGGAGAAACATGTCGCCTGGCTGCTAGGCCGACCCCAGACGAATGGAGGAGCACGTCACGTTGTTTCACCCGTTGTATCGCGTGAAGCATCTAAACACTTGTACACATGCTTGTCCCTCGTAGATGCTCATCTTGTGGACTACTTCCCAAATTAAGCAGGTCTATGTGCGAATATGTATGTATGTATGTACGTATGTATGTATGCATCCGCATTTCTATGTGTATGTACATGTATATACAAGTATGTACAGATGCACATGCACATAGATGTATCTTCTGGATCCTGCTAGTTATACTCTTGTTTACTCTATCATTCTCTTTACCGCAAACTGCTGCTTGCAGTGGCACTGCACACATGTTTTCTTGCAGGGTGTGTGCTCCCATTTTGTACTGTACTGTAGGCCATGTCACAAGCGTACATTGCACATCACCTACTATATCCGCATTGATATACATGTACATACATGCATAAACATTTTTGAATACGTAAATGATGAACGTTTATGTATATGTACATAAATATAAAGATGAACATGTGAATACACACACAGACAAAGAAATAGAATACATGAGTATAGCTACAAATGAATAAGTAAATACACATAGAGACTGATGCACACATACACCTATGCCTTCCTCTACACTTACATATACCTGTACACATAGACTCAGACATAGACATGTACATACATATACAAACATATGTTCTTCAGTGTGTCTATATACTTGTATATACTCATATTTTCACACATTCATGTACGGCGGACGCATATACATTTACATATATGTAAGTGTATACGTATATATTAATATGCATATGTATATGTATGTGTACATGTTCTTTGTCTTTTCAATACATGTGTATATATATATATGTATATTTATGTAAGTACATGATTTTTGTTTTTTCTGTTCATATGTAGTCCTGTGTATGTATTGCGGTGTATGTATGTGTGCATGTATGTACATCTCCATGTCTCCATGTTTGCACCACGTCTGTGTATCTGTGTCTGCCTTTATAGCCAAGTCTTTGTGGAACACAGGGGTTTCTGTAAGACACGTCTTTTAAAGACAAGAGTTTGTGATAAACAAGGTTGCTGCCGCACCGGGGATTCTGCAAGACGGGAAGTCTGTTGGACAGAGGTTTTTGCAAGACTGGGGTTTCCGTAGACGAGGGTTTGTGTTAGACAGATACAGTACAAAGTTTGGCTTGGCTTGGTTTGGCTCGGGTGTTTTTGCTAGGGTCATAGGGATGCCAAACAAGGTATTACATATATATATATATAGATGTGTATATGTCTATGTCTCTCTATCTCCAAGTGCATGTGCATGTGCATCCGAATGGGTTGTTATCTGTGTGTGTATGTATGTATGTAAGTATGTATGTAAGCCTCCCTTCATGCACCTTGTACCTACCGTTGCTTGGGAGATGGGAATGCTCGTGGAATCATGACTATGAGACTCGCTATTGACCACATGAGACTGGAGTGAGTGCGCGCGACCCTGGTCTCTCAGGTTCTGTTCGGTTCTGAAGATTGGTTTCTTTTTCGTCTTTGTTTTGTGATGTGTGTTTTTTGTACTCTCTTGGTTGTCACACGTGTGGCGGACTCTGCCGAGGTCAAAGCTGGTTCCAGAATGTTTGGGGCATTCCTCACCCTCTCCAACTCTGAAACAGAGCCGCTGGAGTTTCGACGGCCACCAACATCTAGAATTGTACTAGATCGTGTTGCTTCCGCGGCAGAATCAAGGTGCAGTAGGTTAGTTGCAGGGAGGTTTCTTTGTTATTAAGTTGGCTAAGTTCTTTACTTCGTACAAGAGGCTCGGAATTTGACAGAAGCAACTTTGTTTTGGTGTTTACTCTTTGTCAACTTGTGGCTCGAGAAGCTAAGCCTCAAACACGACGTATGGTTTTACAAAGTTTCGCTCCTTATGGCTGTAGCACATATAAACACAATATTAAACTTGTATGGCTTTGGTCTTGTCAAGTTTGTCCTGGATAGATAAGCGGATACTCGAATATGCACACGAGTAGTTCCAGCTGAGTTCCTTTTGGATGCCCGTGAATCTGTCTACACGACAATTAGGAATGACATCTTTGGACACACCGGAATCGAACATGCGGTATTCTTGGACTTGTACATGAGGGTCGTAAAATCTGGTAAGTTCGATTGTGGATAAGCTGGGGAGACCTGGACATCTGCGAGCGAAGTAGTGCCACTTATCACGTATAATACGTTCACACCAGCAGCAGCACGGTTTAACGATGCATAGTGGCAGTGTTTAAGCTACATTTGAGGGAAGCAGCTTTGCAAGTACATTCCATGAATCGCTTCAAGCAGCCTCTAGGGACCACGTGCTTCAACACACTCGAACCCAACACGTAATCTCAAGTAATCAGTAGAGATTATAGAGCATCCTTCCTGAGATTAAATCCTTCAAGTCTGATTTGATTTAGGTACACATATTTCGCTGACACAGCTGCTTGCTTGTGTGTTTTAACACTACTTTGGAGTAGCTGCATTGATGCGGTTTCATTGCCAGACGGAGTTTTACCAAACTGTAAGTTTATCCAGAGCCGAGTCACGGCTTTTGCAAGCCTGATCGAGCATATTCAGGAACATGTATTGTTCAAGTCTGAAAGCGAGCGCTATATTTTTACACGATACGTTATCTCTACAGGTTAACAATGACACCCTTTGACGAAGTGATAAAGCTTCCCAGCCAGTGCATCGAATTGCTTGCCAATCCGACAAGAAGACTTTACTCGGAGGGACATTGTGTTTATTTCACAGCCGCAGGCGGCTAGGCGATATGCTTGCATGAACATGTAAAATAGATAGATAAACGGATACATACAGAAATGGACAGATGCATAAGCATGTGTGTATGCAGAAATAAATGTTTACATAAACAAAACAGTTACAGAAATACGTAGGGAAATGAATAAACAAGTAAACAAACCAATATCCCAACCATACATGCATATACATACATACATACATACATACATACATACATGCATATACATACATACATACATACATTTATATATATATATATACACATGTATATGTTTATACATACATACATGCACACACGCATACATACGTACATACATACATACACACATACATACGTACATACATGCATACATACATACATACATAACATACGTATTTATACATTTGCATATATGCACATGTTGGCATATACGTGTATATACACATGTATGCCTGCATGCCTGCATGTGTGTATTTATGTACTATGTATCTATGTATGTAGGTATGTATGTATGTATGTATGGAAATGCATATATATATATAGGTATGTATTTGCAATCCGACATCTTGGAAGTTACATCACATTGAACATCTGTTTGTACATGACAGGATGCTTTATCATTTTCCGTCGATATCTGATACATCAGTTACCTTTCAAGTGGCACTACATCAAGCATCAGCGCAGAATATGCGTATGCGCATGTGTGCACATACCGTGTTTTGCAAAACTTGTGATGAGATCTTTCGGCTTCTTAGAGTCAGAACATGCTAAAAATATCCATGTGCACACTCCCGGTTTGCCTCACCTTTATTTTCGGTTCTCGTTTTCGGACAGATGAGTTTATCTCCAGGAGTGATTGTGAAGACACGGCCGCTGGTCCTGCCTCCTTGGAAGATGAAAGCACGCAGGCGACACGGCCGAAAGTGCCGCAGCCAGAGGAGCTATACTACAAAAGTAAGCAGCACAACAATGGTAGACAAAAGATGGTCGAATCTGCATCATCGTAGGAATAATTGTTCACGCGGAATGAGCTGATAGGACGATTAAACAAAAGTGGCATTCCTGGGTGCAGCAATAGCAGCAGTAATCGCAAGGAGGGGAATCCGCATGAACCCACGCCATTCTTGGCACCTCGGGTCCTTTGTGCCTGCAGGTAAAGAGAAAACAAATCGAAGGAGGGGAAAAAGCCTCTGCTCCCCTGGCGGCTGCCAAGAAGACCGTGGATTTCAATGCGGCCGGCTGGCTCAGGATGCTACCGGCAGAGGTATAGACCTTTTCTCCTGCCCGAAGAATTGAGGTGCCGGAAACTCAGGGGGACTCTCGCTCTCCATCCAAAGCATCTCGCAAAGGCGCGGGACATAGCTTTGACGTGGTTACACGAGGGGTTAGGCCAGGCGATTCCCGTCCGACTATCTGCCCGTGCAGGCACGGGCTTCGTATCGGCGGTTGACCTGCCGTTGACGGATGAGGAGGATGAGCCAGAAGAGGAGGAAGCCGTAAGTTTGTGCGAAGATAATGCTATGCTTTTGGAAGAAGGCATAGAGACAGGATCACGTACAAGAGGACTCCCGTAAGGTGCTAGTGTTGCACTGTGCAGGCCGAAGGCGGCAGAGAGGCCGCCCCATCAGCCCCTCCCAAAAGGAGTGTGGACTTCGATGCCGCCGGCGACCCCAGAATGGACGTCGTGACGTCGATTCCCGCAGCAGAGATTGAGTGAAGTCTTGAGGTGCCGGAGCCGCGAAACAGCGCTCCGTCCAAGGCGACACGCAAAGGCACGGGACATGTCGTTCTGATCATACACGCACAAGAAAGTCCGGCACATGGGATGAAGGCACCGGCTTCGTATTGGCAGCTGACCTGCCGTTGACGGATGAGGAGGATGAGCCGGATGAGGAGGAGGGGACACATCGTACCGTTCCCGTGCTTTGTCATGTCTCGTCCGCTCCTACATGAACGCTTTCCAGTCCTCTGTGCAGGCCGAAGGCGGCAATGAGGCTGCCCCTTCCGCGCCTCCCAAAAAGAGTGTGGACTTCGATGCGGCCAGCCACCACAGATGCGCACTGGGGGACGTCGATTCCCGCAGAGATTGGAGTCTTGAGGTGCCGGAGCCACGAAGCAGCGCTCCGTCCAAGGNCAAAAAGAGTGTGGACTTCGATGCGGCCAGCCACCACAGATGCGCACTGGGGGACGTCGATTCCCGCAGAGATTGGAGTCTTGAGGTGCCGGAGCCACGAAGCAGCGCTCCGTCCAAGGCGACGCGCAAAGGCATGGGCAGTTTGCACCTAGTGTAAGATCCCAGTGAGCATATGAAGACAAGGATGGAGGAAGGTCAACTTTCGGGCACGTGTTGGCAAGGCACGGGCTTCGTATTGACGGCGGACCTACCGTTGACGGACGAGGAGGACGAGGAGGATGAGAAGGCAAAGGTACCTTGAGTTAAGATCTTTCTAGTGCAGGCTGCCAGCAGTATGTCAGCAGCCTGACTAGACTTTGGGATACTTTGGGCTGGAGCAATGCCGGGATGTCGCAGGCAGCGCTTCCTTCGAAGCCTGCAAAGAAGAACGTGGACTTCAGCGCGGCATCGAGCTCGGTGGTGACACGTTGTGACAGTGCCACATAGATGATGCCAAGGGAGATTTGCATTTCGAGTGCCACTTGTAAGCCAGCAGTAAGCAAGAGTCCTGCAGGGGCCAACACTGCTGGTGATGCCAGGGATTGCCAGGGTTCCCATGCCAGGAGGGTTCTGCCTGTTAGTGATGCCAGATGATGCCAGTGCTCGCAGCACCAGAGAGCCGTGTGACCGTTGGGACCTCTCACGTGTTGTCACGGCGGCTTCAGCGCGTTGTGATGATTTAAGGTGCCGGAGCCACAGGGGGCTGCTCCGTCCAAGGCGACCCGTAAAGGCGAGGGACCACAAACTGTGAGCGTGACGAATTTCGGTGGATGCTTGTGCAGGCACGGGCTTCGTATTGGCGGCCGACTTGCCGTTGACCGACGAGGAGGATGAGCCTGATGAGGANAAGGCGAGGGACCACAAACTGTGAGCGTGACGAATTTCGGTGGATGCTTGTGCAGGCACGGGCTTCGTATTGGCGGCCGACTTGCCGTTGACCGACGAGGAGGATGAGCCTGATGAGGAGGTAGAGTTGCCGGAGGTAATTGTGTTTCGGTTTTCTTGTCGCTGGGAATCGGGCATCTGTTGAGAAGAAGACGCATTCGTTTTTGTTTTGTGGTGCCTTGCCGGAAAAAATTTGAGTCGCATGGGATACCTACTCACGTTGTGCTGTGCAGGTCGAAGGCGGCAGAGAGGCTGCCCCTTCCGCGCCTCCCAAAAAGAGTGTAGACTTCGATGCCGCCGGCCACCTCAGATTCACACCGGGGGACGTGGTGACGTCGATTCCCGCAGCAGAGATTGAATGAAGTCTTGAGGTGCCGGAGCCGCAAAACAGCGCTCCGTCCAAGGCGACACGCAAAGGCACGGGACATATCGTTCTGAGCATACAGGCACAAGGAAGACCGGCACATTGGGATGAAGGTACCGGCTTCGTATTGGCAGCTGACCTACCTTTGACGGATGAGGAGGATGAGCCGGATGAGGAGGAGGGGACACATTGTACCGTCCCCGTGCTTTGTCATGTCTCGTCCGCTCCTACATGAACGCTTCCAGTCCTCTGTGCAGGCCGAAGGCGGCAATGAGGCTGCCCCTTCCGCGCCTCTCAAAAAGAGTGTGGACTTCGATGCGGCCAGCCACCACAGATGCGCACTGGGGGACGTCGATTCCCGCAGAGATTGGAGTCTTGAGGTGCCGGAGCCACGAAGCAGCGCTCCGTCCAAGGNAAGGCGAGGGACCACAAACTGTGAGCGTGACGAATTTCGGTGGATGCTTGTGCAGGCACGGGCTTCGTATTGGCGGCCGACTTGCCGTTGACCGACGAGGAGGATGAGCCTGATGAGGACGGGTTGAGCGTTTTTCGGCAACGGAACGCAGAGCACCCTTTCATGCAGGGAGTTCTTGGCTGCAGGACGCAACCCGCAAAGATATCACCCCTACATCGCCAATGTCGCCGGCCTGAAGCCTCAGATTGCTGGCGAAGGGCTTGTGGCTTTGTCTCTTGGGTACGTTGAGTCTCGAGGCGCCGAAGCCATGGAGCATCGCATCCAAGACGGCGAAAAAAGGCAGCACAGCTACTCTATCCATCAATACATCCGTCGGCTTTTATAGGCTTAGCATGGCCGAGACTCGACGTAGGGATCAGGCTAAAGTTAAAGTGGCATCGGTTTGTGTTCACCAGCTCGTGGCTTTCAGGCAAGAGTTTCGTGTTGACAGAAGAGCTGCCCTTGACGGACGAGGAGAACGAGGAGAACGAGGAGGATGTGAAGGCGGCAAGCAGATACTCAGATTAGGCGTAAGATGTCACAAGGCAATGCACCGGACGTTCGAGGCGGAAGGTGCGGAGAAAACGGAAAGGAACGTTGCCTTCAGCGCGGTGGCTCGGTTGCACAGCCAGCATTACGAAGGAGCTACTCGCAGCAAGCTGAAGTTCACAAATTGGGTAGCTGCTCCGTTTGTCCGCGTAGCATGTTCGCTGCAACACAGCACTACACACATCCGACCGCGGCTCATGCTCATGCCAAAGTGTGGTCCGAATTGGTCTTGAGCCATGTCAAAATGACTCCACAAGCGCCATAGGCATTGCTTCCCGCTGCAAAAATGGGCAGCCACATGCTGGCATGCAACGGTTTGAAGAAGTCCACGAAACAACAAACAACCTAAGGCCTCGTGCCATGAAGCAATGTAGCGTAGCAAATGTTTCGGAATGCGGCATAAGGGAGTTTAGCCTCGTAGCTCAAATATGTGATATGCGATTTCACCACCTGGAGTCAGACAGTGCAGCAAAGCTGCGGACTTCAGTGTGCTCACGACAGTGAGCTCACGACAGCATGCACTGCATCGTGAGGTGCCCGAGTCACAGGGAAGTGCTCCGTCCAAGGCAACCCGCAAAGGCACGAGAAGGGGGAGAAGTTGAATGAGTCCGGGATGTGAATGCAGTGTGATTTAGCGTGGAGGCACGGGCTTCGTATTAGCAGCCGACTTGCCGCTGACGGACGAGGAGGATGAGCTAGATGAGGAGAGGTTGATGTTCTTTTGTAAGCCCATCATTGCTGCCTCCGTGCGCTAGCAGCTGGTTCA